>LQRL01013861.1:0-10629 GCA_001703475.1 Hydroides elegans | reverse complement strand
ACAACAGATAACACAGGTAAAAGTATTGTCGCGTAAGTTAATTTGACGTATTTTTTTAACATTAAGCAAGATGTGGCACACTGTCCTTGGACAGTCTTGTTTTTTTTGCTAAAGGGGCCCTTAAAATATTAACAGTCATGTGCCATATTTATTAACTGAAAGGTGTACATTTAATGGCTTAAGCATGCGTATAACACATGAAACACTTTCTAAAATCAATACTGAAGTGGACACAAATTCCTCGCTCCACTTTAGTTTAACCTTACCCTTAAAACCGATATAAATGGGTGGGGAAAAGCTTAAGTTTAAGGTTAAGGTTGAAGCCAAGAATAAGGGTCATGATTATATGCATATATGAAGCTATTTCCTCCTTTCTTTCCCGACACACCAAGGTAATACAGTAACCGCCATCCATCAGAGAGACAACTCACCACCACAAACTTCTGATGAAGTGGGTATTCCAACAGATCACATTGCGGTGTCCGTTGCAGATAACGGCGAAAACATGACAAATAGCGAGCGACAATGTGTTTGGTTTGGCCAGACTGCAGGGAATCAACACATGCAAAGCCAAACGATCGAGTCCATACAGTATGATTTGCAACGAAATCAGCCGCAAAAGGCGACCGTATCTACTTTAGATCAACCAGAAATAGCTGATAATGCGATTCGAGAAGGTGGGCCTAAAGACAGGCCTAGAGTTAGTTTTGACCAGGTTAGAAGTCACACCGATAAAAGCGGTTACACTGATCTATCCCCCGTAAGAGTGAGACGAAAGAACAGGCGAGTATTGCCTTCCTTTGATGAATCTGGGCCCAATCGCGATTCAAATATATCAGCGATTAGAGAAAACATACCAGCGACTACGCAACCATCTCATGCTGCTTCCAAACCCGATGTTAGCGTTTCCAATGTATCAGCTAATCGAGAAAATACACAAACACTAAATAAGCCAACCAATCATCCATTTAAACCGAACGTAGGCGGGACAAAATCTGCTAGCACACCGAGAAAGCAAAAATCTAGTCAACCGTTCGGGTTGTCTGCGAAACGCGGCGATAGCGAACGAGCAATCGAACAAAACATTCAAATAATTAGCCTATCATTTGATGTGTGTCCCGAGCCGAAAAATCGCGATTCCAAGAGTATATCAGCAACCCACCAAAAACCACCAATAAGAACCAATCAAGCCGAAGAGCTATCGCCTCAACCAGATGTTTGCGAACCCGAAATACCAATGACACATCCAAATACGCAAACAACTCATAGGCCAATTGGTAATAGCGTTTATACCGACTCCGCGATACCACGAGTGACACAAAAAATTAGTAGATCATCCGATTTGTCAAACGAACCCGACGGTACTAATAACAATGTATCAGCGCTTCCACCACCACCAAATATGCAACGTAGTAGCCCAGTCCTGCCCAGATGTATCGCACCAAGCAATACACATTGCAATGAATCACCGATGAGAAGCAACTCACTAACAGTTATTCAACCATTAGGGTTGATTGCCGAGCCAAGGCGACGCGGAAACGAATCCAATGTTCCGGTCATCCCACAATACATGGAAGCAACTAGTAGGTCATTACCTTCGATTTTACATCTGAGAAATCAGGACGCTTTTGGGGACAAGGAAATTAACACCGGTACGTCGCATGAACACTATGAACCATTTAGGCTACCTAAACGAAACCAGCTATCTATTCCTGAGTGTATCAGCTCTGCGACAGTATCGCCGTCGCAGCAGGGAATAAATCCCGTTCATATTTCACCACTCGGGGGTATATTGCCTCACATGAACCAACCAACTGTACCTGGATGCATCCACTTTGATCCGATAACACTTCCATCGGCTATAAACCCCTTCAATGTTAGGCCTAGCGCCACCACGGGAACTGAACTGAACCAGCCCCCTGGATACATCAGTATCAATCGAATAACACCGCCATCAGCGATAGACCCCATCAATGTTACGCCTAGCGGTACTACGGAAATAGACACAGAAGGAAGGACAGAAATAAATGAACCGCTTGGGCTGTCTCAACTGAACCAGACATCTGCATGCATCAGTATAAATCAAATAACACCGCCATCGGTTATAAACCCAATCAATGTTACGCCTAACGACACCGCTGGTTTATTCGTCAGAAGAAGGACTGAACCAAACGAGATGATTCTCGGTTCGTCCTCCACTTCAGATGATTGTCAAATCACATATATGTCGAGCGAACAACATCCAACACCGAATTCAAGAGGAGAACATCGACCGCCCATTGAAAAACGTATCCATAGCCGTAGAAAATGGATGAAAACAAAGAGGAAACTGGATTTTCCTTCTCATATTGACCACAGAAGGCCAATGTCTACTGATCCTCGTTCCTCTATGTCACATGTCACACCCCAAATGGCGCGAGAGTTTGTAGCCTGCGATAAGGCTCGAAAACGGGAGCGCCACCCTGCTGTCCTTAAAAGAGAAATGAAGTCAAAGCATAGATTTGATAATCGGGAGCCTTGTGATGTGGTACGTAAAAGAGAAAACCACACTGCCGTCCTCAAAAGAGAACGGATCTCAAAACATAGATCTGATCATCGGAATCAAGCTTCAATGGGGGCCTCAACCAACAAACCGGGGAATCAACGGTCATCGGTTCATGATAGAAAGGCTTTACCCACCGTCAATGAAAATAGCCGAGTTTCTAGCAGGGTTGTGTCGAAAGAAACTCGAGGTTACATGCGCAAATCTAGTAATTCTCGGATCAAACCCATTTATGACCAAGCCTTTTGCGACTTATCCTCTAGCTCATCCATTTCATCACAATCGGACTGCTGTATTGTAGATGACCCGACCAATGATATAGACTCTCAAACTCTTCCGATACCTCCGCCACTTGCATACAATCAACGACAAGCGTTAGGTTTGATTGATCCCGGTCAGCCTATACCTAGCTGCATAGACTCTCAACACTATCGAATTCCCCCGCCACTTTCATACAGCCAACGGCAAGCGCTAGGTCTTGTTGTTCCTTTTCAACCAGTTTCTTGTTACTATGACACTCAACAATTTTCGTTTCATGTCTATGCCGACCTTTTGAACCGCCCGCCTATTGTCATTCAACCGATTTCTGATCATGAAGAGAACGTTGCGATTAGGGGGCTTGCAGTTTCTGATTATCATGATGGAACCAGTCAGTCTAACCATGATGATGTGGTTCAACGCGATTCGCATACACAGATGAGGTGTCCCATTGTATCTGCGTCAAACGATAACGTTGTTATCAGGGAGCCTGTCTTTGATAAAACGACACCACGCGATACGCAATCAAACATTGGATGTCCCACTGTAACTGCCTCGAGTGATGATGTCATGAGATCAGGTCAGCTAGATGCCCCGGACACATCTCCCGTAAGTGCAGTGAATACTGAAATATGCGATATGCGCTCTTTGACCAATGCGGGCCTAGGACTCAGCAGCAGTGAATCAGATGATAGGAATCATGAAGATTCATCTGGAACCATTGATGTTGAGGTATTGAAATTTGAATTCTTCGGTGAATTATTAATAATTGATAAATCATTAAAGTTACTGTGAAAATTCCAATAGTATCAAATTTATTTTCAACTAACTTAATTAAACCGTTTGATAATCATAAAACATATTGATAACACATTAAGTGAAAAAGTGGACGGTTGACGAAATCGAGAATGTTTACAGTCCTGCGTATAATTGGGCATACGAACATATACAAAAACAATTTTAGCAATTGTTTGTGTTTAAAAAAGTCGATTCCACATACGGTAAAAAAATGCTATTAAAACTTCTCAAAAAATTATGTCTAATATGATATCTTTAATCATATAACAGGTATCTCCAACATGCGAAGTCAATGCTGATGAACCGTTCAATCAAAGCGGTTCAACCTTGAATCTTCATATCTCGAATGCAACACCGGTTACAGAATCCATTCCATTAAATAAAACGCCCCCACTTTCGGATAAAGACACAGAATCACAAACGGAACAAGACCTATATTCTTCTGATACATTGCCACCATCACCACCGCGCAATGTGTCCCAGAAGCAGGACGAAATGCCCCCATCGGCCGACAGAATACCCCCATCTCCGGTCAAAGTTTCTTCGTTGCCGGACAGATTGCCCACATCATCTCCGGACAAAATACCCCAGTATCCGGACAAAATGACATCATCATCGGACACTGAACCTCTTTCTCCGGATATAGAGCCCCCACCACCACCGGCGCCAGATAACAAAGATGAGGGCTCTTCCAGCGATTTTTCTCTTCCTCCGCTCAGTGATATCTACTGTTCCAACATTGATACTGAAAGACCCGCTGTCAACGAGAAGATGAAAGAAAACGATGGTCAGCCATTAATGGTGAGCATGGTCTAACATCGAATACGGCTTTAAAAAATAATGTATTCAATTCCAAAAATGACAACTTATAAAATAAAGATTGTTTTTTACCAGGAGCTTAAAATGAAATAGATTTTTAGCACGCACCGTTAGCATAGTTATGATTTCCATGTGAAAATGTTAAGTTAAACTTTGAATGATAGTGTTATTTGATTTTTTTTTCAATAGGATGAAGCAATGAAAACAACCATAACCCTATCTGGCCTTTCCCTTACTTCGCAAACCCCACCTCAAGCCAGTCAGAAAATACCAACCATATATCAAGAGACAAGGGAGCCCTATTCTGAAAATGCAAGAATCGAGGAAAGCATGGTAAAGGAGTCGATGGATACATTTGTGCCAGAACCTACAGATGACTTGACTTTGGATAGTTCATCAACGCAGAGCTATTCTGAGATGGATATTGTTGATCCATCGCAGGTAAGACTGGTGTTCAAACGTTTTTTTTTTCGTTTTTTTTTTCATAAAATGGAAAATGAACCTTGACATATATAAAAGTGTTGATATATTATAACATATTACATATATTGAACATTGATGAGGTAAAGACGAATTTTGAAATTCGAACGATTTATGGCTTGATTCTCTTTCGACCGTTTGGGTAATTTCATAGAAATACAAAACTTTGATTTGGCATTCGCATAATGTTGGAGGGAGCATGTCAATTCAACTTTCACATACAATCACTAAGGTTGGTCCTTATCACAAAGATTGATCCGTATGCATGTTTAATTCCTTAAATGTATCACAAACGATTAAATCAAAACTCTAAATATAAATGACTCGCTTCAGGACGCAGACACCAAGGTAGTCCCTCTCAATTCCGAACCTCATTCACCAGCCTCCTTTACCCGCCCACCCACACCATATCCACACTTAGCACCTAGTTCGGATGGAACAGATTCGGCCCCCACAAAAGAGAGCAATGAAGTAAATAACATTGAGATGGCCAAGGGGTCGACTATCCGCGATGTACAAAAAAGTGAGCTGTCGGAGGGGTATCTGATCCGTGATAGTCATGACACTGCAATGGACAACGGGTCTTCTATCCGTGAAGACCATGATATTGAGTTGGGCAAAGGGTTTTCGGTCCCTAAATTTCAGGATAGTGAGTTGAGCAAGGGGTGTCTAATCCGTGATGCACCAAATACTGTTCCACCCTGTGACATGCATCAAACAGAGTTGGCCAAGGGGTCTTCCGACCGGGATGAACACAATAGTGAGCGGGCGGAGGGGTCTCTTATGCGTGATAATCAAGATGCTGAGTTGGCCAAGGGGACTCCATTTGGTGAATTTCCAGATTCTGAACTGACCCAGGGATCTCCAATCCGTGATCATCAAGAAACTGGGCTGACTAAGGAGTCTCACATCCCCGATGGTCATGATACTGAGATAACAAGGGGGTCTCCGTCCAAGGTTGATAAAGATACTGAAATGACTAAGGAGTCTCACATCCCCGATGGTCATGATACTGAGATAACAAGGGGGTCTCCGTCCAAGGTTAATAAAGATACTGAAATGACCGGGTCCCCTTACCGTGAAGTTCAAAATACCGAAATAGCAAAGGGGTTTCCATTCGACAATAGTCAGGAAACTGAAAAGGCAAAGGGATCTCCCATCCACGATAATCAACGAACTGAGATGACTGAAGGATCTTCTATCCTCGATAACCAAGATACTGAATTGACCAAACGGCCTCCTATCTACGATATACATCACAAAGATTCGAGCAAGGTATCTTATTCCCGTGATATTGAGGAAACTGAAATACCCAAGGAGACTGAGTCCCACGATATTCACCAAACTGAGCTGGCAAAGGGGCCTGATTATCCTGATATAGAACCAACCGAGTTCCCCAACAAGGCTCCCTTCCCCAGTAATCAGGGGTCTCCTATCCGCGATTTCCAAAATACTGAGTCGGCCCAGGGGTCTCCTATCCGCGACAATCAATATGATTTCTTGACGAATACTGAGGGGTCACCCTATTGTTCTCCAGGGAATAATGATAGTATGGCGGGACTTTCCGATTCTGACCCTTCGTTTAGTGGCGAAGAAAAACTTAGCCCCGAGTCCAAAGAAAAGCTGTGAGTTTGCATTTAAATCTTTACCATTGCATGCATTCCGTTTATGGACGAATAATATTTTTTGCATGAAAGCAGTCCCTATAAGGTTCATTTAATTTCGCTCATGGAAAAGTATAGGTAAATATCTATGTACTAGCCTGTTCATTTCTTTCCATTTTTTCGTGATGCACTTATCGAATTTACCATGGCTGCACAATTTTGATACCTTCTACAAATTTTCAATATACATGTAGACCACCCAATATTGCTATGATTGCATGCAGTTCATAGCTTAATCTAATCTATATTTAATTTAATTTATAATTTGATCTATATGTACATGTATAATAATAAACATATATCACTTACCTCATTAACACAGATCTATTGCCGCCGACAGAAGCCTTCGGCAAAAGCAAGGGGGTGTCTGGTCGTGTGCCGCGTGTACCTTCAGAAACCATGGCGCCGAATGGACTTGTACTCTATGTGGCAGCCAACGCGGTGGGAAACTACATTGGTAAGTTTGATAGGAAATTATTAAATCAGTTTTTTTTTTAAACATTGAGAAGATGAGTCTTACTCTTTGCGACAACCGTTTGGGTTTGAAATACTAATTCTATATATCACGATGTTGTACATGTATGTATATCTGGTTGTGTTGCATATAGACAGATTGAGAAGTAAAATGTTAGTGCAATTTGAAATGTGACTCGTGAGCCATTCGTAATTGAAAAAAAGCAAAGAGGCGGAGGTAATATTTGCATGTTTGGCACTTATATCATGGCATACATGATAACGTATATAATATTGTAATTTTATATTATTACAGGACAATTCAAAAGGGACAGCAAGAGATATTGAAAGACATCACAACTGATAAGAAACCTTTGCACAAACCTTCCGATCAAATGCATGCAGAATCGGAGTATTCTCCTATACCAAGAGAAGTAAAAGAACTCTCTGACGAAATTGCGGACGAAGCAAATATCCAGAATGATCAGCCAGACCAAGAATCAGGTTTATCTGCGGAAGAACTCGTGGATATGGACATCGCAACTGAAAACACTGGCGTGACAACCGAGGGGTCGACCTTGGTAACCAAGAAAACTGTCAGTATACCTGATGAATCGACCATTCTCAGCACCACAGGAATCGACATGGAAACGGTTATTGTTAGCAAGGGTATCAGCATGGATACAAATGAATCGCTCATGGTAACCAAGGAAACCAGCGAAGTTACCAAGGATATGGTCTCAGGAACCAAGGAGACCGTCGTGGTATCCAAGAATGTGGCTACTGTATCCAAGACAACGACCACGGGTGGCGTTACAAAAGAATCAGATTCTCCAGCAAATAGATCGGGCTTGGTTGCAGAGAAAGAGGGTATGGTAGTCCATGAAGAGAAAATGGTTCAAGCCGAAGACGTTGGCCTAATAGAAGAAATGGACTTAGATGATAGGGAAAAGGGATTGCCAACTGTCGATTTGGTCTCCAAAGTAGAAGATAGCAAATCTTCTGTAGAGCCGCAATTCGAAGAAAGAAGCAATATTGAGAAAGTTATAGACTCAATAGCGGAGCGCTCTGACTTTTATAAAAACGGATCGACAGAAAGCGATACAAGTCTACCCGATATTTCCAACTACACAAGCATTGCCGCGAATCCATCACTTTGTGAAGGCACCCTCTCAGATATATATGAGAGACAAAAGAGTGACCCTAGTGCAACAGCGTCTTATTTGATAGAATCGAACGCCCTCACTTCACAAATATATTCAGCGCATAACAAAGCACTAAAACGCAGGCCACCGAAATTGAAACTACGAATCCCATCGAAACCGGCCAATGCAAGTTTCTTTCAGTTAGCGAAACCACGTGCTTTTAAAGAACGTGAAATAAAGCAATCAGATCGTGGGGATGAACAGATGACATTAGGAGTAAGAAGAAAGACTGTTATGCCCGTTAAATCTGAAAAGCATTGGACTGATAAAACAAATGAGTTGACCAAAATCAAGTAAGTACAAGGGCTAGAATTCAATAATTGCTTCGATTATTGCTCGTAGGCTATAGAATGAATTTATAACTATCCATTTGATAAATGTAGTAAAAAAAGTGTAAATCTTGTTATTCATTAGAAGTATGTTTGAATATTTGATATCATCTTAAAGACCAGCAAATGATTAAACCATCGAAATAGTAAGTATTATATGAAAACGAATGTGAAGATTTTGCTTTACGTAATATATCTTAAGTAAAATCATTTCGAGAAACTAAATTACTTTTCAAAAACTGAGTTGAAGGTGAAGTATGAAAGTATGAATATCCTATGAGCATTAACTTGATCTTTGATCTTTTCCTGTCATTTTTTTTAAGGATCGATGTTGAAACCTCACGCTTTAGTAGAAGCTGTTGCCGAATGCCATACAGGGTCCGCCCGCTTAGTCCCGACTCCGGTTTGTGTCGTTTCGTATCTGAGATAATCAAATATCATAACAACTCGAAACTTTGTCAGAAATGGTCGTTGATATGACACATTTGGCTGGGTGCATCGTACGTTTTTTTTTACTTTAAAAACATCATTTTCTTTTCGTTTTTCGAAGGACTATATACAAATATCACATATACCCGATGTACTAAGCAAATGATTTATACATTAACAGCTATTCAAAATATAAGATATAAGAATAGATTTCTATTAACTGAATAGAAGAATAAATTTCTTCTTCTGTTAAGATTAATATTCATGAAAACATACCTTTTACCTGATCTGATTTTGATCTCATCTCGTTTGTATAGACAAGACATCAATTTATCAACAACGCGCGCCGGAAATTTCAATCAACAAGCGCTTCTACATCGAGGCCCCTCTAGAAGAAGTGAGCGATATAAGAGTGACACGTGGCCATGTGGATGATAATAAAACGACACGTGAGGATTTAAGCCATAATAGAACGACACGTGACGGGATAAGCGATAATGGAATCGCACGTGATGAAGTGGGCGATAATAAAACGACACGTGACGTACACGTGGATTATGCGATGCACGTGTTGGAGGCGGCGCAAGCAATGACGTCACAGGATGGAAGATTGCCCAATGATCTCCTTGCTAAGCTCTTAAGGTAATAAGGTGTTTAATAGCCTACGGGACACTTATTTAGATTATTAAGGAAATTATGATAAAGTAATTGCGATAACCATAAAATGATCTTTATTTGCGATATAAGAAAAGCTTTTATTGTCCCGAGATCCGGAAATCAAACAGCCTTACAATACCATGCCCATACCACTCTTAATAATTGTGTCCTATATTCCGGGATATACATCCAAAGTGAGCACACTGCAGTCGCCACAATGTAAATAAATTACAACAGCGCGTGTATCCCCTGTCATCCCTTCCCCCATACACCCTCACACTTTAATCATTTGATGTTTGCAGCGAAGTCCTTTTGAACACGCCAAGCGAGCACACCGTGTTCGCAACATTTAACTTCCTGCAACGCCATCTGCGCATGCACCCACCCATTGGTAGCCTTCCGTTTAGTTGGACGGATATTGCCGACGCCATATACCGACTCAAGGCACTTCGAGCTGGGCCTTTGAGTGGCAATGATGAAAGGTATGGTTGTCACGATTGAATATGTCATGTTTAGTGGCGACATATTATTATATAACACTCGCTCGCTCCTTAGAATCTTTAAACAGTTTTCAGCGTTGCAATGTGTGTTTTATTTTTTTCCATAACCTTTTCGCACTGTACTACATTAAAGAGTTTTTTTAGGGATAAATGATCGATATTGTCTAATTGTAAAAAAAAATGTTGCTGATTTAGCATTTTGACATAATGTGAATCTTTCTTTAAAATCGTTTCTTCAACAGTCATTTGGTGCTGCTGAAGAATTCCTTGCTTCTCCAATATATGGTCGACAGCATTGAGATCGAACTGGCACAGCGCCCGCCGCTTAAGGTGAAAACATAATACGTCGTTTTCCTAATTCAAACCCGCAGTTTTTTGCTAATCTTTTTTTTTTAAGTATAAGCTTTACCCATAGAGTAGGTAACAAAATGACAAACAAACCCTTCACATCCACTCCGGTCAACTCAGTATAAGCTTTACCCATAGAGTAGGTAA
>LQRL01013842.1:26130-36682 GCA_001703475.1 Hydroides elegans | reverse complement strand
ATATCAATAAACTCTTTGGATGCATACCCCGTTAATCCCATTAGTCATGATATCAATAAACTCTTTGGATGCATACCCCGTTAATCCCATTAGTGATTTTTCCACCCCAGCCCTATAGACTAATGAAATTTGATTTTAAAGTAAAGTTTCTACGTCATATAGATTTATTTAACAAAAACCATGATGATTAGGGTTATTTTTGTGTTATCTTAAGCTAAAATTAAGATGATTATTATATAAATAAGAAAAAAGAAGGGAAAAACAAGAATGAGATCGAATTATTTCTCAAATGGATAAAAGTTCTGGTAAATTGACCCGCAAGCAAAAGGTAGGAATACATTCAAATTTGTTTCCGTAGCTACTTAACCAACTAAAAATCAATTCAACTTAAATGAGACTAACGGTTTGATATCAATATATATTCTTAATTTGGTGTAGCACTTCTTGGCATTGAAAGGGGGCCATGAAAGTACACTTAATCCTATGAACCGAACTTACAACGTCAATATGACGTCACATCCAAAACCGACGTCTAAAGGATTGATCGGGAATCATGACTCTTTCCAAGATTTCCTCTCGGAAATTCAATATTTTCGACGCCGACGTCGCCACGTATTACCACATGATCATGTGTTTTCTTAGGACGCTGTTTGCCTAGTGTTTTTTTTCAATTTTTCTTTGGTATGAGTTAGGAAAAGAATCGCTAAACATTATTCAAATAAAGGTTTTAGCCCCCCCCCAGCCAACCAATTAAGAGGGTGAGGGTTATTGTTATCCACATTCCGTCTGTCTTTCCGTCCGTCCCTTGCAAATAAACAACGTCCAGGCCTCAGTGTGATCGACCTCAAATGTCGAAATTACGAGAGTTTAGAATAAAAAATTGGGATATTTTGCAGCACTTTGATTAAATGTAATGACGACGTTGTGAGGACGACGCTTCAAGATCGACGTTATGAGAAAGACGGACAAATTTACACGTGTTGTTTGAAATCAAACTATGGTCATGATAAAAAATATAATGTATCGGCTTTGGGCTTTGCATCTCTGATGCCTTTGTTTAATTTTACTCCAGAAAATGTTTACTCCAAAAGCTCGTTGCGTTTTTGAAGCAATGAGCGTTTATGGCAACCCCCTAAGAAAACGACTGAAAAAAACGGGGTGTTCAGAAAACGCTTAACAAATCCTTCTGATATGGCCAGACCCATAAGCTAAGAATTGGGAGTAATGTGTCATGCATAGAATGGTTTGAATAATGATTGACACTAATTTCTCTTTGTTTGAGAAGTTCGTGTCAATCGTGGATCATGGAATGTGACATATTACTCAGGGAGCCAACTGGGATATAATCCTGATAATTCCCGCAAACGCGGGCGTTCGTAGGAAATAATGTCCCGCGAAGATCAAAGGAAACCTATTAGATGACGTCACAATCATGATTTAAATGGTTATAATTCACGAATGAATAGATAAACGCATAGATTTATAGTAATTTAACTAATGGATTCTGGAGTTGATTATACATCTATTTCAGATAAATGATATGAAAGGCCCAAGTTTGTACAAATTAGAATGGAGTATTAAATGCCGATAGATACCCTATCAAAACTACGGATTTGTTTTTGATAACAACTAGTATGTAAATTCAATAAAGAAAAAAAACTTAATGGAATATTCATTCATCCATCCATCTTTTGTCGACATGAAAAAAAAGATGTCCCACTTTAATCATAACCATGCAATAAGCGATTTACATGTACATGTATTGACACCGAAACTTCTTAAGATTCATATCATCGAAAAGGTTGATTATGGCGTTGTAAGCAAGACACAATGACAATTCCCCAAAAAGTATTAAAATCACACACATAAGGTTCATCCTTATGGGTTGTTGTTGTACATTATCCGCAAGCAAAAACTATACATTTAGAAAATAAGTTTCGTTTTTGTTTTGAAAGGATCATGTGCGATATCGTGGAATTCCCGCTCCCTTCCGATTTGCTTGAAATTTGGTTATGTTATTATATTACATTTAAAAAATAAAATGGTAAATTTTCATTGGAAACAAGCGAACAGTTTTGTCGTAAATGATTATACAACAGGGTGGGGTATCCCGAGTTTTTGCCTAGTTGTGCGTTAGAATATACTGTTCCTTTGATATTGTCATGCCATTAAGTTCACTGTATATGAATGAAATATTTCAAAATTCAAGTTCAAACATAAGAGTATTATTTCAAGGTCTCTTTCTATTTTATATTATATTGAAAAACGGTCAAACTGAAATCTAATGCCTAAACGTCGATTCTGTTAATTCTAGATTAATGTTACAAATCGATCTTCTGCCCCTGATATTTTAAAAGAAATATTTTATGAATAAAATTGTTTCTGCGTGTTCTCTATATGTGATGAGAGGCTTATTGCAACTTCAACGTTCCTTTTATAGAGAAATAAACACCCAAAATAGCTTTTTGACTGAAGGGACCTAAAGCAAGTAGGCCGATATTAAGTCCTTAAATGAAATTATTTCAAAAATAATAACACAAAAGTAGTTTTATTAAAATACTTTAAAACCTTAATCTGAAAGTGTCGAGAGAATCAATATCCAGCACTTTCATATGATCGTTTTTTGCATTTTGAAAGGCGATTACTTATATGGTGGCCGGAATGGTTGCTGATATAAACACCATGTCGTATATCTTGATATATTTTTGGTCATTGCAATTCAATTTTTGAAATGAATTGACATATTTCAAGCAATAAACAGTGAAAAATTATATTTCATCCAAATAAATTGGAAAATCAAACGTTCTACATCAATTTTATAGGGCTTTGTACTGATATTAGATATTTCAATAGTCTAAGAAATTGCACGAAATTTCATGGAAAAGTTCATTTTTGGTCAAGGGCGCATTCGCCCTCCAAGCTGAATTTTGGATATGATCTTTGTTTGCATAATTCCTTTCAAATTATATAAAATTCAACTTGGAGGTCGAATGCGCCCTTGACCAAACTTTAGTTTATAGCACATGACATACAGCTGTGTACATCCGATGAAGTGCCCAAATTTCTAGATATTATACACTGTAATGGAATATGGTAACGATAAATCCACAAGATAATTATTTAGAAATATCATTCCAACCCTATTAAACTTAGTTTTCTATGTAAATTATTCTTAAAACGAGTAAATCATTACGATTATGGAAGGACCCCCTAAAATCATTATCAAACTAATGTGACATTTAGATGGTTAATTAAATTATAAGTAGATCGAGTTGATTAATAATTAAACTTGTTTCTTATGCCTTAAATAATGGGCTTTCAAAATATATTCAAACGAAATTAAAACTCTGAAGAAAGAAATCTGTCTATCGTATGCCCTACTTCCGGAGCATTTTTCTTATATAAGTTGCACATGGTCCTTTAACAAACAAGGAAGAACTGTTTCAATTCACCTGATACTTACTTACGAGAAAACATAATAATGAGTTTTCTACCTGTTCCAAATTTCACCCATTGCCATTAAGTAGTCGGACTTTCATAAAAAAAAAAAACACATTTTACCGAAGGAATCATCGAGTGCCCTCGATTGAATACAGCACCCTGCAAGGCAGGTATAACGGTGAGCTCCACCGCTTAAGTAAAGACATGCTTATAAAAACTTTGCATGACCTTTTTTTATTGATCTCCATATAAGAATACCTCATTTATGTGTATGAGTAATAAGGACTGAGTAATAACATGGTGGTTCTATAGGTATTAAGTGGCGACGCCGCCATTATTGAATAAATACATGGAAAGAGGGGGATTTAGGGAACTATAATGGATTGATACCAATGTGTTTAAGTGTAGGCTGGGCAAGTCTCCGTGTTTACCTTATTGTCGCGATCGATAAATGATCGGTTATGCGGATTAATCTATGCAGTACTACTGATCGGTATGTGTTGTTATACTGAAACATGGATAGTCAATCACATTGTTTGCAACTTTGAAAATATAAACTATAAAGGATATAATAAAAAGTGGTCTTAATCACATGAGATAACCATACAATAATCACATCATATTAAGCATGCAAAAGTATGCAAGCATGGTGCCGTTCAATAATACACAGCTATAGCGCATAAAACGCGTAAAATATGCAAGAGGGATAATGCTCAAATACAATAACTCAACGATTCTCACTGGTTTAGCAAAACGAAGATGGTTAAATGGCTCGCCAAGACATTTTGGCATTACAGCGCTCGCGGGAATAAGAAACGTGTCTTTCTCTTCTATACAATCACAATTATCATACTCTTAAAACTGTCTCATAGACTCTTCAATCATGACGTCACAATGACGTCATCATCACGTTATGACGTCACAATAGAGGAATATGACGTCATCATGCGCGAAGTTGACATACTTAGTAAGCAACAGCCTGATATTATTAAACACGTGACCAAACATGCGGTGATAGACAGGCAACGGACTCCAGTGTTGATTAAAAACACGCAACGAAAAATCGATAATCATTTTCTGATTTTGCACGGTCAGTGTGCACTCGCTCAACCGGTCTCTCAGGGAATTTTGCATCGAAGTACTACAGCGAAGATCGATGAGTATATAGCAGGTATATAGGTTTCATTTGTGACTAAAACTATATAAGTAGAAAGTATTCATTTAATGTGTATCATTTTTAGAAACACACATGACAAAAATAAATTCGAAAGACACATTTGGATGTATAAGTATGTATAAGTTGTATAAGTTTATTTAAACAACATATAGACTAGATTCTGCTGTTTTTATGTAACGCAACAAATGTGCAAGATAACATTTATCTTGTATTGATTGTAATCTTTCCAACCATCTTTTTGCTTGTTTTGACATCATACAATGCATCGTATGATGTCAAAACAAGCAAAAGATATCACATTACGTACCATGGTACGTACGTGTAATATGATTATTCGAGAAAGACACTTTGTTCATTTTTTTGCGTAGTGACGTATACGTAGTGACGTATAAGGTTTTTTTTTAAATTATCCAAATATCAAATTTGATATAATACACTGTTAAAATTCAATATCTATATTATCTCGTTGACAGATTATCGCTTATATTTGAGATGCGGCATGCTAAAATGCGTCTGGCTTTCTATCATGTTCTATGAATATACATGTATATATATATTCTTAATACGCAACAACAAGAAGCAGGTATATTTATATATACGTTCAATTTTGGAAAATGCTACGGGTCATAAAATATGTGACGTATTTTAAAAGGACGTCCCTATTTGGGTCCATATGACAGGTTTCCGGACGTCCTATTACGTCCGACGTCAGATCAACATCCTTCAAACCTACTTCGTCGCAATGAAGCTGTTCCTATGACATGACCGCAACGAAACAATGTGTCCGAACATGATTCATATGAACAAAATTTAGTATGCATTTTTAACGTTGACGTCTTTTAAAGTGGGTAATGCAGGGAACACTTCAGGCGCGGATTTAGAGGGGGCGCATCCGGCGCACGCCCCCTGTTTGCCCTTATATGTTATACAAAAAAAATTGCGTCCCCGGTTCAGTCTGATCATTGATACTGTTACGCCCCCAGGTTAAATATTTTCTGGACCCGCGCCTGCACTCAAATTTTTTTCTTTCTTTTTTTTCCAGAAACGCACAGGGAGCGAAGGGTGGTGTCACTGGCGCATAAAGATTACTTGCGTGAACTGGCGACAATGGCGAACCTAGATAAGGTAGAGTGTCATTTCGTTTTTGGTTGGATCGTATCAATTCAACGGTTAGTTGTTCAGATATTAAAATAGTTTGAATTAATTATGTTATTTCAAATAAGGGTTCATGTTTTACTAATACAATACATCGTTTTCAGTAGGAGGGTTTAATAGCAGAAACGTGCTGACAGTTGACGAAAGATATTACACGAAACCACAATATATGACGAAACTATACATACAGATGAAAATTAGCGATACCTGATAACAAATCGACAAATCGATGCACGACAAGGCGATTAACTATATGCAACGCAATTGCGAAAAACTCACGACGAAACGACGTTATACAACGGAAGTTTAAACTATTGGCACTCGGTACCCGCCGTATACAAGGGGACACATGCGGGCAAAAATATTTGATACACGATAAAACCACAAAACGATACACGATAGAACAAACCCGTCAAAGCGATTCGTCATAAAAAATCAATGCTGCACGACTTAACGCTAAACGATAATTTTACCAAAAACAAACTATACACGAAACGATAAACGATACAATAACTAAAACTTATCATCAATCTGTGTTTAAGTCGGATCCTGGGGCCAGCATAAGCCTTCTCATTCGAATGTCCGCTGATCGCTTGGACTTCATTCAACTTCTGCTAATTAATTTACTCGCTTAAAACAATAACGGTTCGTTACGCACCTGATACACGATAAAACGACAAAGAAACACACGATAAGATGTTAGACGACAAAGCCATGCATCATAAAATTATCAAATTACACTAAAAACACTTAACAGATAATAACACGTCCAAACGATAAACAAAACACGACTGAACGACAAAAAACATCAATAAGCAACTTAGTATTTATCCATTTTTAGACTGATCCTGGGGCAAGCATAAGTCTACTCACCCAGATGTCGGCTGACCGTCTGGACCTACTTCAACTCCTTGCTAGCAAGTGGAAAAGCGCTGCTATTAATGCCGCGGTGTATACGCCTTTTGCGGAGCTGGCGCATTGGTATAAGAAGGTAGGTTGTAGATGTCGAGAATTATTATTTTCAAGCAATTGCTTTTGACAATTTCAAATTGTGTGAATTTAGAAATTAGGCCCTGCTTACACGAGAGTTTGTTCAAGTTGTTATTGTCCTCAAAATAAACCGTTTTAAATGCATACTTTATGAAGAGTACCTCACGAGCTGTTCCCCCAAAAAGCTGTTCCCCACCAAATTCCAGCTGGCTTGGAAAATTTGAGGAAATTCATTCTAGCTTGGAGATTTTAGCAGATTGAGGAACACCTTTTATGATAATTTCTCCATTGTGGTGATGAATATTGAGATTTATAATTTTAAAATTGATTAAACCTACTTGCAATTGTATAATAAACTGTTATTTACAATAAATGGTAGGTAATTTAATTATATTCATCATTTCAATTTTCGCAAAAGGTGTTCCTTTTCTGTTCCAAGCTAGCAAATGTGTCGTGGAGTGCCCTTTCTTTATGAAAACTCATAAACGCGTCTAGCGTTTTAAAACGCACCTTAGGGTTTTGGATTCAAATTATGCATTGAAAACACGGTTTGTTACATGAAAGCCTATAAAAAATCAAAATTTCCTAACTTGTTTTTTTCTAAATACATACCGATTTTACTCGCTGACAAAATTGGTTGTATTGTGCTATATTCTTCATGTTTGAGTATGCTTTGCATTTAGGTAATACTATTCCGAATTGGACTATTAGACTAATTACATAATAAGCTCAGTAATTCTTTAGGCTTGATGCAATTATACTGATAAATATTGACGATCTATTGACGATTAGTTATGTTATTGAATGTGTTCTCCCTAATAACATGTTTACGAACCATATGTCGAATGGTTGATTGATTTTCGCAAAAGAAAATGATTATCATGTTAATCATTTTGCAAACATGATAGATATCTACTTTTTAAACACTAATTGCTCATTAATTATACGATTTATTCTATTCAATGACTAGAATCTGGAGACATTCTACCTGCTTATGAATCGTATCCCGTATTGTACATGTAAATGATATTCTACACGCAATGTCATTATCGAAGTTATGCTAGCGGCGACACTTATTTGTAAAAACTTAGTCTTAAGCCCGTTTACTTTAAGGTATATAAGACAAATTACCTATGTTTCCGAAGGTCAGTAAATAGTTTTTCGAAAGTGGTCGCAAGGACATCGTTGTGCATCTAGTCGAACGAACCCATAATTTTTATCCAACGCACTGTTCTCTCCCTCATACATCAATATGGATGAACATGATCATAAATATAATTATGTTTTTTCCAAGTCCGTAAAATATTGTACAACAACGGTCACAACGATATGTTTTAATATTTATTGAGACGATGTAAATAAAAATAATTAATTTTCTGCAGGTTAGTAAATGGTTGCTCGAAAGCGGTCGCAAGGACATTGTTGTTCATCTAGTAGAACAAACCCACCGTTTGTACCACTCAACTGGCTTTCTCCCTCTCACGCTCAATCTTTCTACCCTCTTTTTCATACATATATCAATATATTTGACATTATATATTAAATCATATTTTCTGCAGGTCAGTAAATGGTTGTCCGAAAGCGGTCGCAAAGACATCGTTGTCCATCTAGTGGAACGAACCCACCGTTTGTATCCAGTAAACTGGCTTCGTAACCTCGTAATTCAGAACGCTAGCACCGAGTATATTCTGGTGGTCGATGCGGATTTCATACCGAGTACTAATCTAATCGATGAATTGAAAAAGGTAAATACATCTTGTTTGATTTTTTTAAAAACTTTTATTTTTAGAAAAAAAATCAAATTATTGCACATTTGATGCTAGGCTTTAATTTTATCGATGAACTGAAACTGTAGATATATTTATTGATATGTAAACTGTAAAAACAAATGTGCTCTTATATGTAATAGATAATGTTAACGAAGTAACATTTATCGCAGGTTAGGAATTTATCTATTTTCATTATTAATGAAATCGCTAGGAGGGACTGAATAATCTCTTCCTGTGATTTCATAAATGACGATAAACACTGAAAATCGCGGCTTTCGATTATAATCCCTGATTCCATGTGGACATGTCATTATAAAACTAACTTTACGATGTAATATTTCTGAATTCGTACAATTCCATGGTGAATATTTAACCTCATTCTTTCTTTTCATCTCAGGGTTTTCGCAAACTACAGACAAACAACGTAGACGCTAAACAAGCCTTAATCGTTCCCGCCTTTGAAACCTTCGACAGCGACATATCGCATCTTCCCGATTCGAAAAAGAAACTTCTCGAACTCGAACGCCAAGGTCACGTGGATGTTTTCCACCGGAAGTGGCATCCCGACGGGCACCGGATATGGCAGTTCGACAAATGGAAACATTCGAAACACGCGTTTATGTTACCGAAAGAGGATCGCTGTTCCGAACCTGAACCGTATATCGCTGTACGCAAAGCGGACTCGCCTTACTTCCCGGAAACACTATTAGAACGCGGCAAAAATAAGGTCGCTTACCACTTTGAAATGTGCGTGCGCGACTTCCGTTTCACTGTGATACCCAATGGCTTTCTTATCCATAAACCGCATGCTGAATCCAAAAAGGCCAATTTGAACGTGGATTGGTGCGTCATTGACGCATGGCGCGTTTATAGAACACATGTGGCGCATGTGGCAGATAAGGGGCACCTGTATAAACACGTGCTTCCTGCTTTTGTGCGTAATATGGGTTTTGTATTGTTGTGTATTTTGTGTGAGTGCTTGTGGTTCTTGTGGATTCAAATGCCGCTGATTTTGTATTTTATTGTGAGGAAGATTATGGTGTATAGAAATGCGGTGCTTGAGCATAGGCTTCATTCAGTGTAGTAGGGATTAAGTAAAACTAAGACCAAAAATCAATAGTGTAGAGGTTTTGATACAATGGTCGTTAAATCAAACACAGATTAACCCAATCATTGCTTTCTGTATACCTCATCTCGGATCCATCGAATATCGCTTTAAACTACATTTATATTATGTTTATATGCCAAGATGTGTTTGGTTTAACAACGTTCTACTATATATCATTTAGTAGTTAGCATGAACAGATATATTGTGATATGATAATCAGTGACCAGGGTAGAGGATATTACGGAATTATGGAACGATATTTCACTATACTCTGTGTTTGCATATACATTCTTCATTAATCCAGATTTCTATATTAGGATAAATTGTCTTAAATGATAGGTGTATTTATTAGTTATGGATGCTGAACAGAAAAATCTGATCATAGCAATAGTTTCGATGATATCAGCACTTTGTCACACACAAGTGAGTTTAGGCCCATTATACAATTATGGAACGATATCAATACTTGTGTCAGGTATGTCAATGTCAGGCATATTACATACTGGGATCGTGACAGTTGTTAATCTATATACTTGTTAAACTTCCTATACTATGGCTATAACAAAAAGAATATTTTTATTGACTTAATCTACCAATCAGACATCCTACACCTTACGTACCTTCATGTCAATAGAACCATCACTAAACACAACACATTTATCACTATCAATATAATTATATGGTGAATATGCCTATAAAATACTTTAGAGGTCCATTTAGAAGTATTCAAATACTATGAAAGTCGCTGTTATATATAAGAGGATATTCAAAATTAAATAAAGGATCAATATTGTAAATGTGTATCAATCTGATCATTTTTGCCTGAAATAACGTTTTCTGGAGCAATAATGAATTTTGTATGATCCTTCTCCTTAACTTGAATGATTCCTCCCCTAAATTATGCTCGCAAAG
>LQRL01013842.1:3640-26120 GCA_001703475.1 Hydroides elegans | reverse complement strand
TTGCATAAAGAACAATCGTTCCATAATTGTATAATCGGATTATGTTCACTTGTCAACTTCATATTCGATTTCAACATTTTATGGGCCCTTATAAGAAATTAAATTTTATATTAATGTAAAGTGAATATGTACACCTATATTCTTCAATAAAAATATAAGTTGAATGATGTAGAATTGAAATGTACTATGAATTCAAACACAGAGGATAGTGAAATATCGTTCCATTATTCCGTAATATCCTCTATGTGACGTAATGCATCAAGAAGATTGTACAGTGTTTTAAGCGAGCTTATAGAAACGCCATGCTTGAGCATAGGTTTCATTCGTATTCAGTGTAGGGTTTTCAGATTAATCAAGGAGTAGTAACGAGCTCTAGTAAGAAGATGTTATATTGTGATATGGTTGCAAGTCGTGCGCTTGTGATCGTCTTTCTTACGTTTCGGGAGGTTTAGCAAATTGAAGTTAGTAGAATACACGCTTTTGATAAGTTATATTTTGACCAGGGTATTTTTTTTTGCGTATTTCAAGTAGATATAATTCAGATTCAACGCGCCTATTTCTCAAAGAAATGCTGAGAGGCTATTTCATATATAGAGAAATGCATATGTCGTCATAATTTTCATTACATCTGAAGTATATGTTTAAAATATATACATGCGTGACCATATTGACGTTTATGATGTGAATTATTTATTTACTGAGACGTATAGTTCTACAAATGACGTGAATTATTTATTTACTGAGACGTATAGTTCTACAAATGTCGTGAATTATTTATTTACTGAGACGTATAGTTCTACAAATGTCGTGAATTATTTATTTACTGAGACGTATAGTTCTACAAATGTCGTGAATTATTTATTTACTGAGACGTATAGTTCTACAAATGTCGTGAATAATTTATTTACTGAGACGTTTGGTTCTACAAACCTTTTGATACGACGTGACGCTGTACTAACGTACAGTGCTATAACGAATTTAAAATAAGCAAATTCGTAAAATTATTAGGTAACATTTAAGATTAACATTGTTTTCGTTCGGTCGTCAATGAAGTGAAGTCTAGTATGTGTGAACTCACTGAGGTGTTTATGCGCAAATAGAATTCTACAAGACGGAAGTTGTTTTCAACATCAAATCACATACATGTAGCCTGTCCAGGGCCTGGCACCACAACTGTGGCATGTTAGAAAAACGAAAATTAATGACGTCGGAAAATAGCATTTTCGGAATGAAGTTTTGGTCGCTTCTAGTAAAACAGCTTCAGGTAAAACTATTTCTAAAAGTGTATTTTTTTTACATATGCATACATATTTAAGGGATCTAAATTAATTTTAGCCGTCCATGAGTATCGACTCTTTCAGCGGAATACAAATGTTTGATTCTGTTGATATACAAATGTATAAAGCAAGCATTAAAATACATTTACAATACAAATGAACAAGCATTGCGTGATGATATTTTGTATTTTATAGCAAATTTGGTATGATTGCAAAATAAATATATTTTCAACATTTTTTTAGGCTTTTATCAGCAACTGAATTGAATGGTTTACATGCCTAAATCATATCAAATGGAGAAATAAATACATGTATATGCAATATATCCATGACGGAAACATTAAGACCATGTATTTTGTCCCAAAACCTATTTATAGTTGTTTTGATTATTTGGGGCAATAAAATACCATATTGTCCCCTAAAAACATCACAGGTAATGACTCAGTTTATCGAGAAAAATACTCTTATTTCCATTTACGTCAATAGCTATGCAATAGGTCAAAACATATGTATAAGCAAAATAACACTGAGCAATAAAATCAAATCTGCTACCCCAAAATATGAAAATAGTTTTACGATTTCAACCCCGATCATAACAATCATCCAAACACAGTTCGATTCAAATGTTATCGATACATTTTTCGGAATGTATATCATCAACAAAATAACGGAGATATATGTTTCAAATTTCAGTTTGAGAGTGCATTATAAGAGCCAAATGATAGTTAAAATATTGAAATGATACATTAAGAAAAATATTTTACTTAAATAATCTAGCTCGCAAAGTAATTATCAATGTAAATACGCGCTATTAATGGATGATAATATGTAAAGGATAACTATGAAATTAACAAAACAAACTACCATTATTGTCATAGAAACATTTAGGAATCAAACGCTGATAGAGACATTCTCTATTACTTTATTTGATCGTCAATAAGAAACATTAGGCAATTTCATGCTTATATAAGCATTCTCCGTTTTGCTTATATTTTCTTAATAAAATGCCTACGTCATCAAAAATAACCGAATGGATACTTCGCGCCTTTCGTAGTCAGGAAATGACGTCATCACGCAATTCCGTAAGTTAGAAAGAAAATTTTATTAAACCGCGTTCGACAAAAATAAGTGTTTTAATAATGCTTAAAAAGCAAACTGAACAGAATGGCTGTTTAGCTTGCATCTGTAATAGAAATATGGCCTTCGAGCTTTCGGTTTTCGAGCTTTTATATTCACGTTGTCTTTTGCGTGAACGCGGCCTTAGATAAGCTTCTTATGCTAAAGGTTTATTCTTGGTTACTACACATGAATCAAAATGAAGATTTAAATTGAATTTACAAAAATCTTCATTTTATTTTTGCCAAACGGTTTATAAATATTTCTGATACATTTTAGTAAGCTACTTTTGTAATCTATAATTATATTGAATTTTATGTAAATATACAAAATTAAAGTAAGTTTTCTTTGCGTTTATAAACTTTTGGTTAGGAAAACTATTAATTGAAAACTGTATAAACATCACTGAAACTGAAATCATGCTTGACTTTTTTTCCAACAGGTTTTTTTATATTCTATTTTAATACTTTTTCATATAGAAAGTACATTAACATTAATCTTTTTCCAACAGAGTGCTAATAACAATGATATGGTTGTCATGCGTTACTTCAGCGAACAAGAGGAAGTGATGTCACAGCTTGTTTCTGGTTCGAACAAAGCACGGAAAAAGTACGAAACGTTTCGAATTCAAGACAATGACGGTCCTACATCATCCGAAACAGGGTCAAGAAATTCGAATAACCAGCGACTGGATGGTATAGGAAATGGAAACAACTATGAGTGTTTACGTGCTGAATATGACAACGAAAGACGAAGAAATATTTGTCATTCATTCGATTGGGGTTATATAAGCGTGGCGCTTACGAACTTACTCCACGTTGTCGCGACGATTACCGCTCAATTTCTTGGCGTTCTATTCCCACTGTTCCAATTTAACATTCTACGTTCTGTAACGCAAGTCTGCATTTCGCTTCCTCTTATGGCTTACTACAAGGAAACACCCACGCCCTTAGTGACTGATTTCTTCAAAATGTGTGGTGCCGCTTTCTTTTATACGGTTTACATGATTTTGTATTTCTTCGCGACGACGTATATTCCGATTGGAAACCTGTTAGCGGTGTGGATGACAAGCTGCTTATGTGCGCGGGGTGAGTTAATCACTTCGCAAAAAATTAATTGTGTCTCTAATGATTAGGCTTTTATCGCGAAGTGATGAAAAATCATTAATTTAATTTTGTGGAAAAATAAACGATTTTTTATTTATTCATGGCAAATATTCTTGGCTAATTTAGATATTTATTGATGTTGCAAAAACTAATTTAATACGCAAGTCATTTACAAAACATGTCCTTTCTTCTCACTAGCTTATCAAAGTTCACAATAAATTAAGCTAATAGTTATTTTATTGATAATCCAATTTGTATATTCAAATTTCAACACCATCCATGTAAGCATCCAGATTTAATTTATGTTGTTTCTTAAACTCTACTTTTCGATCAAATAAGGAACTATCTTATTGTAAGATATTTTGAACATTGATAGGAATAATTAAAATAAAATAATTCAAACTCAAATCAAGCATTTCTTTCTTTCTCCAGGTATCTACACATTATGGGCAAAAGCTTGCAATGTGGAGCTTTCCATGTCAATTTTCATCACCATTTCCGGTATTGTGATGCTTGTAGTCCCTGATTACGCATTTGATGACGTCACAGTAAAAGAAGGACTATCTGCACCATGTCCGTGTATATCAGTGACGCTACCTGAATATGGATTGATACTCGCGAATAAAAATGGCGGTATAGTACAAAACGGTACTTTAGGTACTTTAATAGATGCGCATGTACCCGAAGGATGTTACGATCACAATCTATCTTGGAATCTATGGGAGTACTTTAGTCTACATCATCCCAAATGGATGGTACTCAAGGAATCCTGGATGGGATATATTTTCGCGGTACTGCCCGGTTTCGCTCACACCATGTGTTTTGTCATCACCGAGGATTTAAGGCAATTCTATCATTATTCGGTACTTATATTTTGGCTCGGTATACTCGCTGGAGTACTATCAATACTCGGTTTCATAGCTTTCGAGACTACTGTATGGCCACTCGATTCGACATGCGTTATTTTCGCGCTCCTACATTGCGTTTGCGCGGCAAGTGACACGATTCTATCATTGGGTGTTTACGGTAATGTACGCGAAGAAGGACTTGTCCTAGTAACAGGTGCGTTTATTATTATGACGTTTATCTGTCAATCAACTTTGACCACGTGGGCGTTCCCATGGCATTGGCAAAGATGGAATGTGATTGGCGCAATCATTTTATTGGTCGGTCTCCTATTTTCGCCCATTTCGACTTTGTGGATGGACACTCAGTATAGAGAAAGGATTTATTGATTTCGTTGTATTTATTTTCAATCTACTTAAAAGATTAACGTTATTGATATCATAACAAAGTTATTATGACGTCATAGCTATTATGATGTTTATCTGTATTATGATGTTTATCTGTCAATCAACTTTGACCACGTGGGCGTTTCCATGGCATTGGCAACGCTGGAATGTGATTGGCGCAATCATTTTATTGGTCGGTCTCCTGTTTTCGCCTATTTCGACGTTGTGGATGGACACTCAGTACAGAGAAAGAAATTATTGATGAACTACACACTGCAGGCGCGGATCCATAAAATATTGAACGTGGGTGCGCAGTGTTAAAAATCAGACCGAACAGGTGGCGCCATTTTTGTATAACATATAAGGGGGCGGACGCCGGGTGCGCCCCTATCTAAATCCGCGCCTGCACTTTTATGGAATCTGAATTAAAATAAGTAGACTATGAACGTTCACCTTAAGAGTCGAGATAGACTTAATTGGCGGAAACTATCATTCTGTATGTAAATTAAGTTAAAAGTCATTTCGTCATCACCTTTTTATCCAATGTTTAGAAAGGTATAAAACCTAATTTTGTTCATAAGAGACCGTTACAGTGGTAAGAGCATAATCTTTTATTTGATTTAATAGATTCAATAAGCTTCAATTTGCTTCAAACATGTTTCTGATTAGCATTTTTACTTTTTAGATTATATTTTCACAGCATGTATCGGAGTTAATTTTTAGTTCCGTAATGAAAAAGGAGCTACTTATCAATGTTATGCAATGTACAGGTTAAAGTATAACATATTGAACTAATTAGGCCAATGCCAACATTTATGAATATAGCTAAGCTCCAAATAAAATTAAAAGTTGCCGTTTCACCATTAAAATATGTTACTGGTCAAATAGCTCATACTGACTTTATATTTCTGGATAATAAACAAAGTTGTTTATATGACAATGAAAAAATATCGAAAACCCCTGGGATTAATATTATAATACTCATCCAAGAAAACACATTTATTACTTTATTATTTTAATGTTAATTGGTGTATTGATTGCAGTTTCTAATTCCTATAAGACTAGAATTATACATGTAACAGCCTGTGGTTATAAACTGACTATTTAGTTATTGTTACAAAGTGAAATTTCCCTGCAATGTGTTACTAAGGTGAAATTACTAATTTCAAGCAATTTTAAATGTGGTCAGAATGTGTTCAGTGAGTTTCATTGAATGAATTTCGTATGAACACATGTCTAAATACGTCAATGATGAAGAGACACACAATAATATTCTGATATCAAAAAGATAAAAAGATAAATCTAATTCGTTCAAAAACATTTTCAACACATCGTTGGTGGTTAATGTGACTCAAAATGCATAAAGTCATTTAACATTATTTTCTGTTGCACACATGTTACAACAAAATCTAAACAAAATAATCGAGGCTTAGCATTGAATAGGCGGATAACTTAGGTAACACATATTCAAATTGCACAGACCGTTATATATTTATAGCTATTTCACCGAATAGTGATGAATTAGAAATATGAGCTAATCATTATTTTGACGGCAAACGTTTGTGTATATTATATTTTATATTTTATGTCAAATCTATGTTGAATAGAAATGGCGTAACCAAATATTTTATTTTAGCACAAAATGCATGAGAGAGAAAGATGGACATTTCAAGCTTGAGACATACTTTAGATTAAGAAATGAATTTGATTTAGAATGTGTATGTGATAAGGTATGTGATATAAAGAAACAATGTAGACTAATATCAAATCAATAGCATAACATTAGAAAAAAAAATAGAAATAAAAATCAAAAAAGGATATTTTAAGATCTTGATTAAATTATATAGCTATACAAATAACTCGATCGAAATGTAAATGATCATCTATAAATTGATATAATACTTATCATGCTTCACGTAAAAAAGTATCGAAATAAAGTGGAACAATCATATAAACTGGATAAAAATACATCAACATTATAATAAGTTTAATAGTATTCAATCTTTGACGTTTTAAATAGCAAAATCCGAATAATATAGAAAATATATAAATGGATAGGTTTTGCATGATTGAGTGCTTTATTAACAATTAATATAGAACACAATAAAGGATAGCAGATGTCTATGAAAATGGATCTGACACGGACTATAGTTGACGCTTTTCATGTTTTGCAATAAATCAATAATGCATTGAAAATGACCAACACTGGCCAACTGGTATTAAACACGGAAGATAATCCGTATACCTATCTTTATGAAACACGCAAGATAATCAGTGTACTTATCATTTCTTTCCAATCCAATACGAACAATCAATAGTCAAATATGAGTTCATTTCCCGGAAAGATTCGCAACCTATTCCAACCGGGACACCCCTCAACCAACGAGCGTCGCGGAATTTTATCGAATCATAAAGCGCTTTTCCAGAAGCGCAATGATAGCACTGTCTTATATGGTGGCGTTGATGTGGTCAGTGACCTTTCAGAGGATGAGATCGATACTGGTGTATCGATCGATAATGATCCAGTACTTCGTAAGCATAAAGTGAGTTTATCATCGATCAGTGATGCCAGTACTGGAGACGCTATGGATAGTGATAGAAATACATGTATAGTAAAAGGTACTGTGGCTTCATTCGCACTCTATATTATAGCATTCGCTAATTGTATGCTGCGTATATCGGCTGCTGTCTCATCACAAATCATCAAATCCATTATTCCGTCAATGCAGCTGAATTTCATTCGATTTGCCGCTCTTTTTGTCACCGGAAGTGTCTCGATTGCGATTCGAAGATCAACCCCGAAACTGAATTATCGCTCAGATTATTACCGCGTTATACTAGGGGGCATTGTGATGTTCATTTACATGTGGACATTTTATGGTTCCGTTCATTATGCACCCATTGGTAACATGCTAGTTGCCACCACACTGAGTGCGTTATTAACGCTCATTATTATTCACGGTTGTTCCAAAAAGCAGTTCATGGTTGCAGCCATTGTAACTTTGTGTATATCATCTGTAGGTTTGTTACTTTTAGCGCAGCCTTCAATTATCTTTAGAGATGACTCGGGTAGCACAGCGGATACATTGAATACGCATCAAATTAACGCCACGAGAGGGATCCAGAATAAAGTTGAAAATATGCTTACATCAGCAGAAAGCCCCGTATGTTCGCTGCATGTGACGTCATTAGAAGATTTGCAGGATTGGAAAGGCTATTTGTATGCGCTCATTGCTGGAATATGTTTCACCGTGTTAGGAGTGATAATCGAGGAACTCAAATCACAACAAAACAAATGTGAAGTGACTTTGTTTTGGTTGGGATTTATAGGTGGTGCTATAGCTTTGATCATGTTTGTAGTAACTGAAAAATCGATGGTGTTTATAACGCAGAATGTTTGCATGCTATTTACTGCTTTTCATATTCTCGCGGCTGTGGCCCATCCTGCAATTTCATTGGCTCTTCATCAGCAGGTGCCCGATGATCACGTGACTCTAATTTGGGTAATTTCCATGACGTCACCATTTCTAGGTCAAAGTTCATACTTGTCTGGGTATATTCCATACACGTGGAATCTATATGGAATCGTCGGTGTTTCGTTGGTGTTTATATCTCTGATAATGTTGCAGCTTTGGAATATATGGGGAAGAGATAAATTTATTTCCAAAAACAGAGATAGTGAGGATTCGAAAAACAAGCAATGCAGATTCGAGGAAAATAATGGATATAATAGTTCAAAGCAGCAAAATGATGAATCAAAGGAGAACGATAGGAAAAATTCTGATGAGGGACAATGGCTGAAAATAAAAACAGTTTTGAGAAAGAAATGTTTCCCATGGACTGAGAGTAACAAGTGGCATAAGAAATTGGGTATAGGTGAAACCTCACCGAAATGAGGTGTCTATATTTTGGAAAAGTCCCCTGTCAAAAAGACGTATGTACAAGGATAAGAAATGTTCGAAAACATTCAATATAGAACTTGGTTCAAAATGTTGAAAGTTGAGATATAAAAGACATATAATGAATTTATAATTATATTTTCTATTGACAGTAAGTATATCTAAACACAATCAATTTTGTACCTCGGTGTCTGAAGGTGTCTTAAATAGTTCTCAAAATTAAATACAATAATATGTAGAAGCTTTAGTTTGAACCTGTAAACATTTTGAATCTGTTTTGAACCTGATCGAACAATTCTATTTCTTGGACATGACCTTGTAAAAAAAATGTAATATACTGATTGAATGTTTTTATAATGTGCTGAAACGTTATTTTTAACAACACTTTTTTACAACACTTTCTATTTTCTTTTTATTTTTTAGCAATTTTATATTCTTTTACATAAAGGCTTTGAAACTCATGAATATATCAAATATATATATGGCCAGCTGTGTGTAAATTTATCTAAATCTTTAACATTGTATAAGCAGAACATATTTTGGTTTTACAAGTGTTTATACTTAACATATATATAGAAATGTTAGGTAAGGAAATTAGAAGCGTAAATTGTTAAATGCCTACGAATTCGGTTGTTATAGCATTTGATGAATTTTAAAATTATAAAATTTGACAAAGGCGTATATTATGCTTATGGCTACTTATTCTCAATAGATATTGAAAGATTGGAAAATAAACTATAACAATTATCGACTTTTTACACAACGTTTTTGTTATTTACATTCTGCATAGCTAAAATAATATTTAATTTGAAATTTTCGTTGAACGAAAATGTGATTTTATCACATTTTCTTACTAGGTTAAAACACAACGTAAACCAAACCCTTACACAATTTACACATGCGACTTTCGATATTTATTAAAAAACACATGTTTTTTTCGTAAAGTATTAGACATTATTCAGTAGCAAATTATATTAAGCAGTTATGGAAAGCATTTTATTAATCTGATGTATCAAATCCGCAGTTAATTTCGTAATAATGTGTATATAAAGTATGAATTTTTGCTTAGCCGACAACCATTATTCATCTCAATTATTAAATTATGAATTGAAATGAAATAAATGAAATTATATGTTTGCAAAAAAGTAATATTAGCTTGTAAATATAGATATGTATTGCAACTATTAATTTAAATCAGTATAATTTCCAACCAAACCTTTTTAAAAGCTCTTAAACTTACTTTACTCAATCGAACCAAGAATGAGGGAAATCACTCCTCAAAATCTTAATCAGGATTTCTCAAGTTTCTCAAAAACAAAGGATGGTTATGGTTATTGGTCTAAGCAGGAATAAGTCTGAACCAGGCAAAATAGAGATATTTTCTCAAATCTTCAGCCTAGGTAACATTGACTTCCCGGTTTTCATCACTGGTTTAAGAGGTGAAGCTTAAACAAAAATATTCTCAATTTGTATGATATCAGTTTTATTGATTTATCGATTAAAAGTATTAGATGTATATCTAAATTATCAAACAAAAAAAGTTATCTATCTGTATGAATTATCGCATATATTATCCATTTTCCTAACGAATAAAGTACATATGCTTACATTATAATCAATATAAGTTGGTGTTCTATATAATAAAAGTCTCAATATAAACATAATCTAATAAAAACGTTCCAAACAAAATTTGTGATAAATTTATATATATGTTAAGAGTTTCATCAATTTATCTTGCAGGACAAACCTCTCTGGACATTGTATGTAGCTTTAACAATATCTAACAATTTACAATAAACCAGTTAGAATTTGTGAATTCAGAAAACACTACTACTTTCGATCAATCTAATACACTCTCATCGACTCGCTATATGGTTGACTACACCGAATGCCAGAACGACAAATACATTTTTATATTTGTGTATTTTATCACAATTCAAGCCATTATCATCCTCATTCACGCACTTCTTATGGTCACATGCGCATGTATTCAGCGTCAACGCCAAATCAACCATAAAAAAACCTAAAACACAGGAAATGGTTTCATGCCCTACGATGCCAACTGTATGAGAACTTGGACCCCAATACATGTAGTGAACCGACATATAAACCGCAAGCCTTGCAAAAGAAGACATTGAAATGCCTGAGCAACTAGGTGGTTTGTATGACTATGCGGACCCACATGTCGGCTATCTTCGACCAATACAGAACAATGACTGAGGCTGAATCGAAACAAAAACATATATGGGATAGTGGAGATGATAAAAATCGCGATGTCATGTGGCATTAAGTTTTCTGGATGCCTTTTAATACAATGCATTAATTTCAACATGATAAATCATTGATTAATCAATGATTATGCATGTGGTTATAATAGCATATTGTTAGACGATTTGTTAGATTTTTTTTGAATGGAAATATAATCATCATTCGTTCTGAAGGTTTTGAGTCCAGGTGAAAATACTCTTATTTTCAATTTAAATATACTTTAAAGAAATACAGCAATAAAGTGTGTTTTACCAATCATATCATATTGCATTACAAATTGATTGACTTGAAAATTGATAAATATGGTGAATAGTTATAAAGTTATATATACCAATGCCATGTTTTATATATTTCATCTTTGTAAAGCTATAAAGTTGTGTTGTCTTAATTTTATAATCGAAAGATTGATATCTAGTAAACATAAACTTATGTTGATGAAGCTATCCACTGTTAAATGAATTTCACATACAGTGTTTGTATTGTATTAATCAATTCTAAAGTGACAAGCTTTCAGACATTTCTTATTTTCCGGTTGCTCAGTAAACAATCCTGCTTTCAGCTTACTGCCTAAAATCTTAATTCAATTGTTTCAAAACCTCCCCAACCATTTTAATAACCTCATTTGATTATAAATATACGATGTTGTTTGGCCTAAGCGAAACCAAAACACTGTTCGTAAAGAGCCGGGTGCACTTTTCATTATTTGTAATGACAATGCTATATGTGAGAATGGAACGTCACTTTTATCAGGTGTGCAGAGTGTGTTATTTCTACAAAATATGGATTCGGAGTATTCGCCCCTTTATATCTAATGAACAGACAAAAGCCCTTGTTCAAACGCTACTGAAGTGCAGGATAGATTACTGTTACCCAATCTCTGTCGGTATCTCTCATGCCCTGCTCGCACGTTTAGAACGGATAATGAAGGTCTCAGCGCGATTTATTTCCAAGCAACTACCCGGTATCAGTACTAATCTTCTGATGAACTCGTAACACTGGTTGAAATTGAAGTGCCGAATCAGATTTAAAGTACTCTTGATGTCATGGATATATATAAACAATCAAGAACCAAGGTATCTAGCTAATCTTTTGATGCATTATAAGCCAAGTCGTTTATTGAGGTCCTAGGGAAACTACAGTCTGGTCGTTCTACTTGCGCAAACTCGTTACGGTGAACGCGCATTTAGGAAACTTGCACCGTCCTTATGGCACGAGCTACTTATGGGTATCCGGGGTCATACATCGCTAGCGAAATTTCAAACTGCTTTTAAAACTCATTTGTTTAAGCTACCATACGATGAATGAGTTTTTAATGTGTTTTATAATGCGCTCTTATATATATCGGTATTTTAGTTTAAGTTTTGTGTAGCGCTTTGGTCAAGTGCGTAAAGGCGCGTAAGAAATAACTCTTGATAAAATAAAATAAAACTATCTTATACCTGAAATGCAACATGGAAAGTGTTAATGGTCAGAGTTTAACGGCAAATTAGTTAATCAATAATCGTGATATGCACACATTTACTTTAACAGAGGAATATGTTGTATCATACAAAATTGCCATAATATGGACCCCGCACTCTAAATGAACAATCTTTGTATATTCATCAAGCGTCTGTACATTTAATGCCACCAAGGGTTGATCCCATATAAATGTTAACGGGGAATCCGTGAATCTAACCTGTGTATTTATTGTTAAAAGAACAATTTTAATGTAAAAGATACATTAGTTCATGCTTTGGTTGAATGCCAGACATGAGAGATGTGGTTAAAAACTATATATTCTGCGCTAAACTGTAGGACTTTTCAAGGATTAAGTAGAAGAGAGTTTTTATTTTGAACGTATGATAAGGCAGTTGTGTGTTATCGTTAAGATGTATATATGTGAAACGAGAGATCAAGAGAAACAATTTTTATTGAAACAATATTAAAACGAATATTTATATCTATTTTATCCCAGAAAAGCTCACATTCTGAAAAATACTTTTCTTTAAAATGGAATGAGCATAAGACACTTGTGAAATAAAGTTGCAAATATCTATCAATTAATGAGTCATAATAGTGCTATTAAATAGTTTTTCTATGTAAGTCGATGAAAGTTGTCATTTTGCTTAAGATACACTGGAAGCTTTTTGTGGTGTCATGTTCTTGTTCTGTAATGTATATGTATATATTTGCATAAATGTTATCGACTTTATATATGAAAAATACTAAAAATACAATTAAAAACAAAAAATATGAACGTTTACAACACAACTGCATTTATTGCAGCTTCAAAGTCAGAAAATGCCCTAACTGCATAAAACATCTTCTAGAAAATGAAATTAAGGGACAGAAATAATCCCGATAAGTGCGTCATAACCTACATTGCCATCACTTGATCTTCAATTATTGTTACTGGTATAAGTTGGGGTGTTACCATAGTGAACTTTCTATCATATTTCTTGTCATGAATTTCCTATATTTAACATTCCTTTGCATAACTTGGTTTGACAAATATATTCAGATAACCATATATGCGCTGTGTGTTTAACGAAGAATTAAGTCAAGTGTATAATGATGTATAGCAAATACATTCGCCTATGAATGTTAGTAAAATAAGTATATATGCAGAAGAAATATGTATTTTCACTGAAAAACGACCGCTCGTATAAAGGAAAAGGTTGCTGAAAGAAGGTTATAATTATAGGGACTGAAAGAAAGTTATAATTATCAATCAATTCAATACCCGTATAAAATCAGAAAAAGTAAATTGCAAACATTAACATGAGAAACGAACTGCATTTATGTTCATTATTAATATTATTGATTATCATAACTGGGACAAAGAGTCAAAGTAGCAATGTTGGATTCCTTATACAATACAATAGCAATGGTAAGTGAATAAAAACTAGCTAATTGTTAATGGTTAGTAAACAGCAAATTAAACCAAAAGTAAATTCGAAGCATTACAGATTGATAAACATTATCATTTGAAATTCGGCTTTAATAAGATAACGTTTCATAATGTTAATAGAACGATGCGTATTGTAGTTCAAGATAGAAACCAGGCGAGTAAAAACATAATAAATATAACAACTCAACTTTGCAATATATTAATTGTTTATTAAATATTTCAGATGAGTTCGTTTCTCACAATTGTGGTGAAACAACGCTTTTTCGGCACATCACACAAATCGACATTGACTCTTTGGGACGAAGGGACTATAATCCATGTTATTGTTCGCTACGCACAACTTACTTTTGTGTCTCAAATATTCATATAGCCATTGAATTTTATCATTATTATAATACTGATACATACCCAGAATTAGACATTCAAATTCTGCGACCGAATGGCGATGATCAATCTACAACAGGAGAGATACGCGATAGCATTGGCTTGGGCGTCATAAATTTACCATCGAGAATCCGAACGTCACCAGGTAAAGTTAATATATTTTTTTATCAATGATGATAAGCAGTTCGATATTAGTTCACAGCAGTTAATTTCCCTTCAAATGTGGACACTTAGTTACAAAGCATAACGCCCTCAATAAGTGCTTATGTTTAATGATAAGGACAGGGGGAATGCTCAAAGCGCCATAAGAGACAATGTATTAAACGTTAAATTGAATCACATATTGTACCAACTTGCCCACTATTAAAGTTCTTGAAAAAATCTAATGTTAGTTTATATGTCAAACTAAATTTCTAAAAAAGGCAGATACCGGTTCCATTTCTAGTTTGTGAATTATTTAAAGATGAAAATGCATGAAATTCGTATATTTTGTGGGTATTTTGATTGTGTTCTAGTTGCTTTATTGTGTGGAGAATGCAATGATAAGGAAAATTTTATAAAGGTGTTATGATGATCATTTAACATCAAAGAAGATAAAACAAATATTACTTGCAATTGAATTAAAAGCATTGTAAAATTGTAAAAAGCGCACTAGATATATTATTGGAAATATATTATAGCATTTTTTTGCCAAATAATGTTTGCCAAGAAGTAGCCAAATAACTTATATATCGGGAGGAATATAAAACAGGCAAAAAGTCAAGATTTTTACTTGCAACAAATAATTCTAAGGCTATTAAATAATAAAAAAGACAAAAATAGCATCCCATCTAATGTATGGCAAGTCCATCAGTTCAAAGGGATAATCTTTTTAAAATACCACTATGGATTAGCCACGAGGGTGTATTAGTTATATCAAAGGGTTAAAACTGATCCGATTGCTTTGAGGCATATGAAACCTATCTGCATTCACTTTGATTAGTAAAAATATCGGTTATTATAAAGAGTTAATTTATCAAGGACAAAATATGGTTGTTTGTTATCTTGAAATGAAAATAATATAAAATGAGAATCGTCCCTCAAAATAAAAACAAAATTAAATTTCACACATACTGCAATGAAAACCTGTTAATAATTATTCATGAGTAAGTTTTTTTATTGAATCAGGAAAATAATCTATAATAGAGCTCCAAATTAAAACAAAACTTGATTATTCATTACTTAGAAGTATGCAGTGAAACCATCGGAAGATATGGTCATTTAACAATTAAGAACTACACCATTTTACTTGACCCATGGGATTTGAAATACCATTTATTAAAATTAAATAAAAGGAACCGTTGTATAGGCGGGTAAATATGAAAGATTAATAATCAAAACATATCTTTATATAATTTTTATAAGATTCTATAGTGGGCAACATTATTTTTTATGCATTTAAAGTAGAATTTGTCACGAAAAAACACCTTTTTTCCTAGTTACTGCTATGTTAATACAGGCCACTTTGTTTGCTTACGGATTATTCATAACGCACCCCAATATTTCAGTACAAACTTGATATTATTTATTTTAACTAAGTGTCCACTTATTAACTGCTGTGAGTTGAAAGTCCCAATGTCATATTTGCTTATCAGTACGCGCGTTACATGTATATTGTTATCAATGTTATAAATGTACTTCCGTTTTTGTACACAATCGACTAGCATTACCATATTTAAACACAATATGTTTTTTAGAAACACTTGAAGTCTCTATAACCACATTTTTGAAAAAAAATCTACTATATCGGTTTTTGAAAACCAAATATATTGTACGATATCAACGTTCAAAACTATATGTTGCCCAGCCACACATTGGTAAAGTCTTAAGAGCCCTGTTACACGATTTGTTTGAATACACACAGTATGAACCTTTTTCAGAGACCTCATTGGATATGATATGTAGCATTGACGGCTCTCAACAATTAACTGTTGATCAGTTGGAGGACCCGAATCATTCGACAGCCGATCCAACTATCGGCAGAAGTAATAAAACCCATGAATCTAGGAATAACAACAACGAGGCCCCACTCTTTGCTATTATTATCGTTTTAGCAATAACTGTAGGCTTAATGGTCATCGTTATAGGCCTGGGCTCTTATTTTTATATTAAACTGCGACGACAAACGAAGACCAACACACCCGAATCACAGGAAGTGGCTATGCGTCCTGCTACAGCCACGTATTATAACACAGATGGTACAATACAGCATGACCAGGCTTACCAAAACATAGATCCGAGTACACGTGTGGAATCGACGACTGAATCTCAAGCGTATGCCATGATATCAATGGATACCAGAAGAGGAACAAGATGTACTATATGAGAATATAAATCCGTTGTTGGGCTAAACCTAACCTACTGTTTGAACGAAACTTACATGATAGTTTTATTACACAAGATACACAGAACTAAGCCCAAAGGTGCGCGCCCACCGAGGCAAGATTACGCGCATTAGCGAGAGACAAAGAATGGTTATGTAAGGAAGCAAAATACGATTTTGTGATAACGCGTACATAGAGAGCAAGAGGTTATTTTTCTTGGATTTGTCCTTTAATGCAACAAAGCAACCAATCCAAAAGGTGCGCGCCCACTGAGGCAAAGGAACAGATAACTCGAACGCGCAGGATAATTTGGCGAGAAAAAAACGAGAGATTCTGTGAGAAACTAAGAATTGGTATATAAGAAAAATACGATTTTGTGAAAACGCGTACATAGAGAACAATAGTTTATTTTCATGGATTTTTTCTCTTAATACAACACCAGAAGCAATCGACCTTAGACCCATACGAAGGAAATTTTGAAGACTGGGAATTTGTGCAAGTTTAAAAATGCAAAATGAATAATTTTGAGATAAACGTAATGTAGCAAAGCAAAAACTTTTTTTCATTCGATTTTTTTTCATTCGGTTTAATCGATTCTTTTATGCATTCTAGAAATAGTTTTTACCATGCTGTTGCTTGTCTGTGAATTTATTCAGTAGCAAATTATATTAAGCAGTTATGTTAAGCATTTTATTCATCTGATGTATCATATCCGCGATTAATTTCAAGCATTTTATTAATCTGATGTATCATATCCGCGATTAATTTTGTAATAATGTATATATAGAGTATGAATATTTGCTTAGCCGACAATAATTATTCATCTCAACGAATAAATTATGAATTGAAATGAATTAATGAAATTATATGTTTGCAAAAAATGTAATATTAGCTTGTTAATAAAAATATGTATTGCAACTGTTAATTTTAATCAGTACAATTTCCAACCAACCCTTTTTAAAAGCTCTTTAACTTACTTTACTCAATCAAACCAAGAATGAGGGAAATCACTCCTCAAAATCTTAATCAGGATTTCTCAAGTATTCTCAGGAAATGTACAGGGGATGTAATTATCCCAAAAGCCGAATGCCGTAGATATTTCAAGTTGTGGTTACAGCGTTTAAAATAGCTGCACGTCGGTAGACATCACACAAATTTTAGTGTTACTCTTTTCTAACCACATTACATGTAGATCCGCATTTGCTCTATTTTTTAGCATGTTTAACAGTCCATATATTTTTTCTAAGCATCTTTGAACTTCTTTCAAGTTCAAGCTCTGTAATGTTTTATATTTCTTTGGAAAAATACGTATTTTGAAACGCACAGTACACAAAGTAGACATTTTAGAAAAAATACAAACTTGTATTGTTGCTGTTTTTTTCTTTGAATACGTGATTATAAACCATCATTCAGGCTTCTCAAATACACAATGGATGCTTTATGGTGGATCACATATTTAATACATTTTATTGTCGATATATCTTTGCCAAACTCTGTGTGTGACAACATAATTGTTTACAATATAATTTTTGCTATGCGCAATATGTTTGTAGATTTCGTATTTCCCTTATTTTCTTAGTAAAAGGGTAATTACTTCATAGAAACATCTCCCTCCCGTGTTGTAAAGACAAAATTATAGTAAAAACAAAGGATGAAATTCAAACAAATACTGATACATGTATTTGGTTTGTCCGGTCATGGTGACAAAGCATGTAACGGACAGACAACATTTTGTATAAATAAGAAAGTAATCTTATTGGAAATTTATGTTAAATTACCGATTTAGAATTAATATAGGCTCTTCATGTATTTTTTTTTTGCATAACACAAGTATTCAATCTCGATATTATCTTTCAAATATATTTCATATGCTTAATTATAGCAATAATAATTCGAGATTCTACTCAACGTTTTTTATGTTTGTCTTATTCGGTATATTTTCAAAATGTATAAGATAGAGGTAACAAAATATCGATAATTATATGGATTTGCTCTCTAACTATGTTCTAGTAATATATGTTTAGACTCAAAAGTCAACGACAAATGGTGATTTTTACCACTGAAAATATTAATGAATACAAAATGTTATTCTTTAAATGAAACAATATTAGTTATAACAAATAGATGATTATATGGATCTGCTTTCAAACTATGTTTTGGTAACAGATGTTTAAGACAAAACCGTTACGACATGTGGTTATCTTTACCACTGAAAATATTAATGAATATGAAATTAGATTCGTTCAATGAAACAACATTTAAAAATATGTTTTTACGTGTGACAATATTGGGGGAGAAACACTTATTTTGCATAAGGAACACATATTTTTGTTTTGCCTGGTTGAGACCTACCGCGCTTTGGCAGCAACGAATAAACCCGTTCTATCACTACATATGATAATCATACTGAAAGTAGTTTAGAGTTTATTGCAAACTAAAATAAAGAAAAAAATAACACTATTTAAAGAATGACCCATTAGGTACTCCTGACTTATTTAGACAATACAAATAATTAGCAAAAGTAAGGTTCCGAAATCTAAATTTCCTAACCTTATAAGTCGCTTGGTAGTCAAAGAAACTAAATTTTATTGTTCTGCTAGATTCTGGAAACTTTTCGTAACTTTATCAATCGAATCTTAACTTTCAAATTCAAATTTTAACGAATTGATACGTTCTTGTTTATTCAATATTTATGATAGTTGTATTGTGGGTGTTTTGATTCTTTTCGCCTTTTCGCTCAAAGCTCATATGTTATTGTTCAAAGCAAAATTGAAATGAGAAGACAATTGCTAAATATGTGATGACATATAAAGTGCATAAACACTGTTATTGTGGATGCGTGGTAAATATAAGCCTACTGACAAATTTAAACTGATAGGAGCTGCAGTGTAAGCTTGCAAAAAATGCACAACAGCTGTTTGTGGTTTGTTTATAAGGCAGTACAAACTCCAGATGAATTTGCTGATAAATTTACTCAGAAAGTTATCGATCATAAAAAATCATATTGAATCATCAAACTATCGTTACGGACATATATCTCACAAATATAATTCTACATACCTTAAATCGAACAATAATTAGCTGTGAAAATGGTAAAACAACTAAAACTTGTCGCTGTTGCGTATATTTTACTGGTATTAACTATTGGGATCGAAAGTAAAACAGCCATGTGGGATTTTTGATTTTATACAACGGCTAGGGTAAGTGTGAATAAAATAATTAAAGCGATCGACATGTATATAATTAAAAAACAGAAGTATTCATCAATACCAATAGGAATGACCTACTTCTGTTCGACTTGAAGTGAAGTTACCAATCAAATGCCTAAGGCATGTCTTTTTAAAATTCTCAATCAGATAAACATAATAAACAAGAGTATTTTATCACTTTAATTGCGTTTTAAGTTATGCATACACGCATTATCTATTGAAACGTATAAAGCATTGCGAACAAAAATATGTTGTTATAAGAGCATTTCACAACAATTTGTATGAAAACTTGGAGCATTTCTACAGGACCTCTACCACGATATTGTCAAAATATTGGTCACACATATTTGCCTCGTCTAATAAATAATTTATTTAGTGTACCATGATTATATTTCAGATGATAAACTTAATTTAGTTTTATTACCACATATACAACTAGCAAATTAAACGTGATGACTTACCCTTGTGTCAATAATTTGAACATACAATTTCTCTTTCAGACGAGTTCGCATCTCACCAATGCAGTGATATGACACTTTTGCGCAACATACAACACATTGACATTGACCCTTTGGGGCAGAGGAGAGACTACTACTCATGTTATTGCTCCTTGCGATCTACCTATGTTCTCTCTTCAGCAGTGGATATCAATTGCCGACATACAGGCAAACGAGGGTACGGTTTAACTTTTCCCATTAAGGAAGGTCATGAGTTGCAAATGGTTATTGATCAGAGCAGCACGAGGTTTGGACAAGGCAAAAAAGAATTGATTACACATGACCATAAGTCCCCTTGAAATCGACCTGCCGGCAATCATCAAAGGCAATACAGGAGGTAATACCATATTTGGAATTTATATTTAACATTTATTTTATATTTAAACAAGAATATTTATCAATTGAAGTTTATGTGGGAGTTATATCCTTGTCAAACGGCAATGTCACAACAAAGTCATCATAACAGCTTTAAAACCAATAATAAAACATCGTAAGTGCAAGATTTGAGCTAATATGAGTTTTTACCTCGTATTTCGCTAAGGATTATGTCATATATATGACGTACTTTTAATGACCTCCCTTTATTTTAGAAACTACAAATCCTTTTAAAAACGACAATGTTTCAAACCCATGATGAATCATCATGATGTAATATTTGGCTTTTTAATCATCCTTCAGCCACTGTTCCATATTGGGATTATTTATATTTAAGATTTTATCGAACCGTCTTATACTTATTTTAAATGTTAAAGCTGCTAATTTCATATTGTTTACCAAATATATTGTTTACATATATGCATGCATGGGTACATTTGTATTTTTGTACCCAAATCTGTGTCCTAAAAAAATCATTTTGACCGTTTACTATCAAACAACTGATTAAAATACCTTTAATGAATTCTCTTCTTGTTTATAAGATCAAATATTTTTCTTTAGATTAGTAAATTAATTTAACAAAAAAACCGCTTCTTATATTTCAATATTCATATATCGAGCAACACAATTGTTATAGACTAAAACACTCGAGAAAAATCAAACGTATCATCAGACCTCTATTGTTAATCCAATTACCCAAATATGATGAATAACGTGCATAAGTTCACTATTTCAAAAATAATTTTGTGTTATATATAACTAAATCTTCAATGTAAACATAATCTAATCAAAAAACGGTCGAAACCTTATTTGTAATTAATTAAGATAAATGTAAAGAGTTTCATTTATTTATGTTGCAGGGCAAAACTCTATGTACATGACATGTAGCTACAACAACTCGCAACAATTTACAACTCCCTAGTTAGAGTTTCCTAATTTAGAAGACACGACTACTTTCGATCAAGTTATTACACCCTCAGCGACTCGTTATGTGATTGAGAACATAGAAAGCCAGAGCGACAATAATATTTTGCTAATTGAAATTATAATTCAAGCCATAATCATCGTAATTCTCGTACCTATTATGGTCACTTACATATTTATTCAGCGTCGACGCAATGCCATCCGGGACAACCTTAAAACACAAAAACTGGTTCCATGCCCTACGATGCCAATCTATGAAAACATGTCCGGAACCGTACCAGGTGGCAAACTGTATAAAAACTTTGATCCCAATACACGCAGTGAACAACGAAATGAACCGCAAGCCTATGCAAAGCTCACAACAGGAGAAATTGAAATGACTGAACAACAGAGAAGTTTGTATGATAATGCGGATCATAGTGCTGGCTATCTTAGGCCCATACAGAGTAATACTTGAGACTGAATCAAGCAAAAAGACACATCGGACTTGTTAAGGTAAAAAAAGTGATAAGGCATTTAGTTATAATAGCGTTTTCTAGACATATTGCCAGAAATGAAAATATGATAATCAATATGGCAGGATTTGATACTAGGTGCAAACGTAATTGTTATCAATTTGAATATACATTAAAGAAATGTAGCAATACTGTGCGTTTTTACTAATCATATCATGTTGCATTACAAATTAATTTACTTGAAAATTAATACCTATGGTAAATAGGTATATAGTTCTGATGTTAAAACGATGTATCCAATTAATTTACGATTAGTTTAACTAAGCTATTTCGTTTTTACACGGATATCACATATACTGTTTATCATGTATATATCCATACGTGGCCAGCTTTTTGGCGTTTCTCGTTGCATGTCAGAATAAATATCGCTTCCAGAATATGGCCCGAAATATTGAATTACTTCTAACATGTTTACAACTTCT
>LQRL01013823.1:0-11356 GCA_001703475.1 Hydroides elegans | reverse complement strand
CACGACAAAAAACATATACATATAATTCTATATTCTGAAACACAAAATCAACATATGTTCTAAATCAATTGTAAAGACAAAAAGTAAGAGAAGCAAAAAAAACAACATAAATTGAAAAATGGTCAATAGTGTATGTGTCAGTGGGCGAATGGGAAGGGGGGAGTGGGGATGGGGAGTGAGGATATGAGGGTTGGGAAGTGAGGATGTTGGGGTCGGGAAGTGAGGATGTGGGGGTTGGGAAGTGAGGGGTATGGGGATAGCTTTAGTGATACAGAGTGGCGCAGGCATCTTATTCCTTTTAAATGGCACAGTACTCTTATTCCTTTTAAGTGGCGCAGAACTATCATTTCTCCCCACCGAGTGGCGCAGAACTATCATTTCTCCCCACCGAGTGGCGCTGAACTCTCATTTCTCCCCACCGAGTGGCGCAGAACTCTCATTTCTCCCCACCTAGTGGCGCAGAACTCTCATTTCTCCCCTACTTGTACATGGTCAGCAGGTAGACAGGTAGACAGGTGGACAGATAGACAGGTCAGCACATTGAAAGTTTTGTTAATAAAAATTTCAACATGTACATGGTCGGCAGGCAGACAGGTGGACAGGTAGACAGGTCGGTACATTGAAAGTTTTGTAAATACAAATTTCAACATGTGTACAGAAACTATAATTCATGTTCTTAGAATAATTCAATTACTCATTAACTTGAACGTAGATATGTTAACCATTTGTAAACATGTATAAATCCTGTATTGAAATGTATATTTCTTATTTTCGGTTTAGTTGATATTTCCTGTAGAGATTATAAGTTGATATTAGACGCTTCCGCTTCCTGTTGTCGCATATTCTAGATGCTCTTACATATTTCCTTTTCCTGTAAAGCTAACTTCCGCTGAGTCTCTAGTTCCGGTCTTGAAAATATCGTAGTTCAATGTTGATTTCCGTTTCCTCTCTTTAAGTTGATCAAGTTTATTTCGCGTGTTTCCTCTTCCTGTCAGAAATCTAGTTTTACGTTAATAGTCACTTAACGATCGATTTGACATTGCTATTTTTTGGCAAAATGTCCAGCCCACAATATGCGTAAGCATGATTTAGTCTTTACGATAAATATATATTCTAATTGCGTCAGGTCGATATACCAGAATTTTATTAGAAGGGGATATTTATATCATAATTATTTGTAATTATAATGATTGGTCTTAGAGTTTATCAAATATTGTCAAGCGGAATATATTATTATGAGTGTTAATATAATTTTGGAATTTATTAAAAGCTATTCGATGATTGTAATTAAATTATACTTAGTTAAAAAGTATACGAGATTATTGTTAATTATTTGTTTATCTACTAGTGAAGATATCGGAATTTTATGATAATTTATTTATGTGTTATGTTTAAAAATAATCTTTTGATCATGTCTTATTTTGTGATGTCAATGTATCCTCCACTGTAATGTACCTGGTAATCTGAAATGGTTTTGCTTTTCAATATCGTTTTTATAATGAGAAAGTGTGATAGAAAGCATGATTATGAATATTATCAAATTGTGGCTCTGTCCGGAGCTGTCCTTTGTTCGAGGCGGCGTATGCGCGCGCAGCATCGCAGTTTCGTATATAAACCGATGCGCCGCCCGGGCAAAGGGTTCCATCTTTGAAAACTATTAAAGTAAAGTGAAATTTAGTGGTTGTTGTAATTTTGAGAAATGTTTTGGACTTTGTACATTTTGAGACGGCGAGTTAATAAAAAAATAGAAAAACTAAAATGACATTTGATATTTAGTTGTTATTGCTCAGAGAACGATCCCATTGAACACATGTTTGTTGGTCTGCAGGTAGACAGGTGGACAGATAGACAGGTCAGCACATACAAGTCTTAATTTATGACATTTTAACAATGCTACTATTAATCAAGTTCTTACATCTGCATTCAAACTATAGAAATCAAATCGATCCACTCTTTTATGCATACATGCTTTTAATTAACACTATTTTACGTATGCTAGCACATATTTCACAATTGAACGATGTTGATAAGCCCGTTTCATCTTTTCATTCAATTTACTTTGTCAGGTATACCTGTCCCCCTGTCTATCTGTCTACATGTCTACCTGTCTACCTGTCTACCTGTCAACCTGTCTGCACCTCACGAAACATCAGTAACCGCATCACCTCCTTTGTGAGAACTATTTTTTATTGTATGGGGAATTCTAAATCTTAGCCATATATTGAACTGTGCAACTACCAATGTGTTTCTGTCCGTCATTCTTGGTAAACACTATGGATACAATGATCCTGAACTGTTGGGACTTATTCGATTGGCCGAAGAGACTTTGGCATGTGGAACATATGCACACATGATTGCCTCACTAAAGTTCCTTCGTTTTATTCCCCCGTTTAGTCGGGCATATAAAGTGCTGCGCGATACGGATTTTGTCTATGGTTGGATCAATAAGAACAGAAAAGAAACCTATGAGGAGAACCTTAAGTGTACACTGCGTGATATTCTTATCATAGGGATAGATGGTGCAGCAATGAGTCTTACATCGGTCATACTCCAGTAAACCAACCATCAAGATATCCAAACAAAATTACACCAAGAAATTGATAGCACCAGTTCAGCACCAGATTTTGTCTTGCATCAATTTAAAAACTCCCTGTGTCATTTTTGGCCATCTTTAACGTACACAATTCTTTGCAGCATTTCTGGCCATCTGTATAGCACATCTACTGCTTGTTTTCATTTTCATTCGTCGATGCGCATGCGAACTGCAAAGACTTGTCTTGAATTTATCTTTGGTGGTCGCATCTTTCGTTTCCTTGTGTCTATAAACCACACCATTTACGTCTTTTAATTCGAATCCATCGACTTAAGTTGCATCGCATTCTTCAGCTTCCATCAACAACCAACCCATGATCCCCTCAAACGCATCCTTATAGGATATGGTAAGTGATTTAGAGATAAGGATATTCATGTTTGCCTTAAATTAGTTACGTGTCAGTTATTATCTGCAATCATTTTGTTGGCGTTCCCACTTCAAAAGTATTTAAGGGTGGTGTGCAACCATGATAAAATTCAATAGTTCGTTTTTAGATGTGAAGTGAGATATTTTAGATGTAATTTTGTTGCTTATTATGTTTGATTGTTACAAATATGAATAATAAATTCTTTTGACTTTTTTATAGTATATTCTGGATATGATCAATATAGCAACAAGACAAAGTATATTACAATAAGCTATGCAACTCCAGGATTTCAACGCCACCAGATAGAGTATGATACTAAGGGTGGGCTCCGGGACATATTTCTTCGGGCCGGGCCGGGCCAATTGGGAACAACGTATTGTATGTAAAGATAATATATGTATATATGTTAACCATATTCATGTGTATGTATATCTGTATGAAATTGTGTGTTTATTTATCAAGAGAAAGAAAAGAGTGTAATTTCAAAGAAAAGTTTATTTGATTAGAAAATAAGAAAATAAGCAATAAAAATTACGTTAAATAATATAAATATGCAGATCAAAGCAAATAAACCTGGAATGTATTAATACTGTCATAAATGCTCCAATTTTGAATAGATTTAATACTCAAAAGATAATTCTCAATAAAGAATTATGTGAAATCAGCTTGAGACCGATTCTCTTTTAAATCACGATATGACTATCAACAACCTTAACTAAATGCAAGATGGTATCATTACTTTAGTGTTTTAAGTCACAGTCCCTATTAGTTCAAATTCTTCCTTTGAAAGATCATTTGTCTACATGCTTCCATTTGATGCGAGATCGTACAGCGGTCACAATATCTCCGGTTGTAGAGAATACGCGCTCAGACGGAATTCTATTACTAATTATATATATAATATGCTTCGCCAATTTACCAAGTATCGGAAATTGAAGTTCAAATTCCTTCCACTATAAAAGTGGATCTGAACCTATTGCGATTGGGGGCTGTTCTTTAGCATTAACTCGTCGTTCTTAGTCACTTTCTCAAGGTTCGGTTCCGGTCCAGTTTTAACCGTTATTCCGACATTATCTTCTGTCAGTTTTGGAACCTGAGGTACGTCATCTTGCTGCATTTGAGGAGGTACATCAATTTCGGATCTGACTTTGTCTCGAAGCTCAGCGGCTTTAGGGCTGCCTTAAAGAAAAACGCGGATATAAAAGGTCGCAAGATGAAGAAGATGTCAAGTGTCGGTGGCTTGGTAGCGCTTCAGCCATTGCTCATTTCTTCTTTGCATGCCTTGATAAGTTTTGAGTCGTAAGGTGAACTAGCAAAAAAGTCCTTTAGTTTGGCTGCCATCGGCCCAACGCCAGACACGGTAGGCGTTGTTTTCTTCCAGCATCTCTTGGGTAAAAGGATAGCATAAAAAAGCCCAGTTTCCTATATCTTGATCTTCCGAAATTCATAGATATTAGCATTTTTATAAATAATCTTAAACTCGTGTCACTGTTGTTTGATGTATACAAGATAAATTCATGATAAACCTCTATCAAGCGTGTATATCATTTATATCATATCGATAGTTATATTAATTTATATTCGATATTTATATATATTTATTGAATGTTTATTTTCATTTATTGGATATTTTGAAGCTAGAGCAGCAATTACTGCTTCTTGTTGCTCAAAAGGCAATCCATTATGTCAAACGTAGATTCCATCTGGTTTTGACATCCACCATGAGTTTACGTTGCTTTAGCTGTAAAAGCGACTGATTTTGCTTCAGATTTGCGCTGACTTTGCTAGAATGATGAAAAATGTGCCTTTTTGGATAGTAGCTGCTTGACTTTTGGGACATCTAATCCCCATTGTGCTGCGAGATTTAGGCAATGCGCGTAGCAGCCTAAATGAGTTTTAAGCCCTGCGCGTTTTGCATCGACACTCATATGTGCGGCATTATCTGTAACAATCGTGGAGTGCTTCCATTCGGCCCAGATGCATAGTTAAAGTTTCCATTCGGTCAAGCAATCATGAAGAACATTGCCTATGTTCTCCACGAGTCTTGGTTGTCTAGGACTCGTGTCTGTAGAACAAAATCCATCCATAATCCAGTCGACATTAATAAAGTGAGCAGTGACTGTAATGTACCCCTCAGTGGCTCTACTGGTCCATCCATCCGTTGTCAACGCTAAGCGCAAAGCATGCTTCAGTTCTTCAAAAACATTTTTTTTTCACCGAGGCGAGTTCTTGGATTCGCGATTCAGCTAATGTTGAGCGCGACGAAATCACATACCGTCGCTCCGGAGTGTGAATAAGATCTCGAAATCCTTTATTATCAACAACACTATATAGTGCGAGATCTTTAACTATGCATCTGGTCAGTCTAGCTGTGATACTCTTTGCTCTAACAGAATCGGGGATCAGTCTGTTGATAAACAATGAAGGCACAGTAACAGAAACTTGGCCGGTTACTGGCAAACCGTTGGAATATCTTATTGAACCGTTGACGCTTTCTTTGGGCTTAAGCCTTAAGAGATTTTTTAATCAATTTTCAGGAATGTCAAGTTCGGGATCGTGTCTTTTTATATGCTTGCACAGTGTTGACGTTTTCAAACTCGTGTATGGAAGAATTGCGCAACAGGTTGTTAGGCATTTAACCTTCCTTATCTTTTGCGAGATGGAAATGACGCCAAAAATCGCTTTTCACCGAGTGGGGTGCCGGATTGAATGTCGACTTGGGTTATGTCGTTTCTGATTCAGTCATTTCACTGTAAACATGACATAAACACTTTGTAATATGTATTATAGTTCCAGCTGGGTTTGTAAAAAGCGTATGAATTATTAGCTCTTTTATATATCTTTATAATAATATGATTTAAAACAACTAATGATATATATATATATTTAATCAAATGATGCGAACAATATCGACCGTCCTTGGTTGTCCAGTATTTTTAATACAGAATAAATTTCCTGGATTAATGTCATGAATTATGAAATTAACGAAAGGCATTAAATTTTCTGTAAAATATGCACTTTTATCAGGATTAACAATTTCTAATTTTGTAAGTTAATATTTGCTTACAATAAACATTCAAATTGTTCCGAAAATATTCCGAAACTGTTCCGAATGACAGTCCGGATCGGTCCGATAACTTTTGTCGGGCAGGGCCGGGCCACGCACAGAACACATCTCTATACGATACCAAACTTAAATCTATTCTATATATTCACGGTCGAAATATATAATTGTTAGTATTGTTATGCATGATTGTTATTTTTCATTTATTGCTTCTTATGAAATATTGGAAATCTTTGGAAATATAAGAATTGGCTAAAGTTATAAGAAAAGGGATTAAAGAACAGTAATATAATTATATAAGGTGATATTTCCTAGTATATTCTTGATGTAAATTGTATGAAAATAAAAGAGAAACCATTAAATGAATTAACTATTCTAAGATTAATCTATTTTTTGTGTATATATCATTATCTTGTTAAATAGCGATTAAATTCTCTGGATTCCTACTTGAATGTTTCGTACATGTTTAAATACTATCTAGCCTTTCACTGTAGATTCTTTATAAACGGTGTTTAGTGGTTTGGAAGTAGGATCTTGAAATAAACATAGGTAAAAACGATTCATACATCTCTCTTGTGAAGTAAAAAAAATATAGTGTTTATGTATATTTTAAGAGATAAATCTGAACATACTAAATTCCCGTTGCCAAAAATTGCAAAAAGATGTATTTAAATTATCAATCAATACATTAACACGCGTAATGAGAAAGATCAAAGCTGGTCAAGCGTCTCTTCGAAAAGCACACAACAGCACACAACAGTAAAGAAAAGGTTGATGCTTTTCAAAAAGATGCTGTAAAGAGGGGTTTTTATAGATTCTATGAACAAAATGAGACTGTAACATCGAAACGTTAAAGAATATCACTTGCAGCAAAACACGACATTGTGATTTTAAAGGGCTCTCTATAAACTTATTAGTAAGCTAGCATTTAAGTATAAGAGACGCAGTGGTAACCGAGAGGAAATTTGAAGTGATGAGTCATGACCTTGTCAAAGCTCGGACCACCTATCTTCATTCGATTAAGCGTGAATGGAGCAAGGATACACAGTAGATTATATACTGACGAGACGTGGGTAAATGCAAGCCAAATGGCACCTCTACAGTGGAACCCGCCGATTTTTTTTTTAAAAATCCATACTGGAGGAGGTTGTCCATTGATTATTGTACATGCGGGATGCGCAAAAAAATGATTTTTTGGACAGATGTGATTAGTTTTTATATATAATTATTAAAATCGAGGAAATGAACGGTTTATTTTCTACACTGGGTTCAATATCATTGATTGACAGCACTACTGTCTTTATATGTCGTGGTAATGGACAACGCGCCCTATCATAGTATGTTACCACTTGAATCGCTAAGTCCAACATCAGTTACTTGCCTGAAGAAACAGGAGTTATATGAGGGGATAAAAGCACACAACCCTCTTCTTAAATATCAAGTATATTTGAAAATTAAAGCTGCTGGTCATAAGGTATTGCGACTTCCATTATAACACTGCAACTTTAATCTCATAGTACTCATATGAGAAGACCTCAAAAACACTATTGGCACAAACGTCGAAGAACAGAAATACTGGACATCTAATGTAGCAATCTAGAAAAAAAATATTCGTGATAGTAGTCTATGAATGATTCATATGAGTTTATTCGTTACAAACCACTGGATATATTTCCGTTACGAATTGAATTGATTTCCAAAATCTCTGTCTCTAACTAAGTTCTATAACATACAGCACAGAAAATGTGTATTTTTTAGAAATGTTGCAAATTTCTATTATCTAGGATTCAGTTGAAATATTGAGCAATTAATTTCAAAATGTTTAATGAAGAATCAATGGGGCTTTCACACTTGTTTAAATAGTATGTTATTCATGTAAACAAACGGATATTCTCCACAACATAGTTAAAATCCTAAATTGCCATTAAAGACGGTTTGTTTAAGAGTGATGTAAGGTGTCCAAATATCACGGCTTTGATACCTAAAAATTCTAGCAGGTCTAAATTATATAAAAATAAGATTCGGAAATTTATGTGACAATTCTCATTTAAAGCCAAATTGAATAAATTAGTCAAAACTCATTAATGGTATTTAAAAAAAAAACTTAATCAAAGGTCGCATCACAAGCTGTTACTCACAAAAGGTTTCCCCAACTATTCCCAGCTGGTTTGTAAATTTTGAGACAATACACGCAATCTTGGTGATTTGAGGAATATCTTGTAGACACTCTATGGTATTATATAATCATTCATAAATTGAGTAGGATATCTTGCAATCGTCCAATAAATTATTTTTATTTTTTCCATTTATGATTGGAGGTTTAGTTCAACCAAACCAAAGAAAACATATAATATATTAATATGTGTTTTGTGTGTCGCTTTATATCGAATCATTTTCATATACATTAATGAGTTAAAAATTAACTGCTGTCATAATAAAAACTACAAATTACATATTTGTAATCCCACTTTGTAGTATATATAGTTTTGATGGGGTCATTTATTTAATTGCACCTGTCATTCACATTTGCAAATGACTCTTATAAATAAAACATTAAATTATTTTTATTCAAAATTAGCTTATATATGTTACCGTCAATCTGTGACATGGACTGGTTTCGACCAGCCAATGTCAACATACGATAAAATATGCCCATATCCATATATTTTTTTTCAATAATGCATAATAAAATTTTAGCCTATCTGTTCATTTGTCTAATGACAATTCAAAGGGACATAACGGGATCATTCAATGAGTGAATCCAAAATTGTATACTTAAAAAAATATGTGAAAATTCCAGATCTGTTTGCATGATTGTTTTATTTTTCTAGCTATATGTCATAGTTAAATCTACATATATTTAATAGTAGATATTTAGATATTTAGATTAAGTATTAGCTATTTTTGGACTGAGCATTGCAACGCATTGCAGCTCGGTGTCTTTCTGTTTGGCTTTTCGCTTTGATCCCGATTTCCTATTATTCTGCCACGCATTTCTCACTTTTGCTAGATTGGGAGTAGAGAAGATTGTTATATTGGCGATATCAAAACGGTCGCATCTTATTTTACTTATTACATCTAGCAGCTGAAGCGGTTCGCACATATGTTTCCTCTTTCAGGGTGCCTTAGTATTGATAGATTGAAGCACAAACGCAAAAAAATAACTTCGCTCTAACAATATTTAAACTACAATTTCCGAAAAAGTAATTCTGCCCCAATAACTTTAGCAAAAAAATACAATTACTGATTCAAATGGGAGAGTGTTCCTCGTAATTTGCTGCATATATGGTATATTGTACTGTAGCTTAAAAGAACGTTGATTTAATTTTATATTCTATACTTGATCTGTCAACTTATACAATTCATTTTGGCTAAAAAATAAGTAAGCGAGTCTAAATAAATGTCTTCAAATTACGTTCTCAGTGATTCTCGAAAGAATTATGATTCTTGGCAGGGTATTGCCACATTTGTCGAAGATACTTTCATATCAAGCTTCAAACCACGTAAGGTCGATGTGGCAATCAACAATGGTGTATTACATATTCTTTATTTTTTGTACAACGTGTCTATTGTTTAAATGTTCACCTTTGTAACGAAAAATATGATAAATTGAATGTTTCCAATAATGTTTTATATCTATTGAATTGTATGTGTGGTTCATATGTAAACAATTGGTCTTTTATGCAAAATTGAGTATTTCATCACTCATAGAAAAGAGGTTGTGCATAAATAGGTCAAGTTAAATATGTCAACGAGGCACATATGGGTAATATGATGGGTTGAAATCGTGAAAGTATGGATATTACCACAAAAATACATTTTAGTTGCCCAAACTACCCAATGACCATGGAATTAATTGGGGTTTATCATTTATTAAAGTCTAAAACATTTGTTGATATTTGATTTTTAATAGTATTTCTTCCTTTTTATTCCAGTTTTGCTGAATTCATTAAAACATTAACGAATATGTTGGCGAAGATCAAATATATTTTGCAATCTATAAATTTAAGTTCCGTGAAGATCATTCTTATACTAATCTTGCCTTGGATCGGGTGAGATGTAGTATTTGATTTATCATTTAAATAATATCATGTTTTAAATTTATTTCAATCATTTCAAATGTATCATATCTCTAATTGTTTAAAGTTCCTGAGGTTATAATCATGAATATTATTTAATTTCATGCCAAAATCACCAAATTATAATTCGGGATACGAAAATGTGGCATAGGAAAATTTTATAATTTCTAACATAATGATTTGATTGGTTCGTTTTGAGACAAGAATAGTTCACTATTTGGAGGTATAAGGTGCTTATATTTAAAATTATCACTTAAGCTCATATAAGGAACCTATTTTTAACTTAATACATATATTTTGAATAGGCTTATGATGAAATTAAATATATGAAATATATAATATTTGTTTATGAGATAATTTTTCGACACCCCTACAAAAGTGGACATTCCATGTAAACACACTTGTCAAACGTGTTATTTTTCTATTCGAATATCACAGGTTAAACATATTTTATCTTCTTGAACCCATTATCTTATCTTTGTTGATGAATGATTTATTGTTTTTCTCTTACTTTTGCCTATGGACGATATCGCCTGTTGTTCAACTCACAAAAAATACGAGAAGATACCGGTGACCGACGAGTGCACCAGTTTGAGTGTGACTGTCGCGGTTTGAGTGTGAATCGTGAATGTGACATTCGTGACATTTTTAAATGATTTTGATTACCAAGACAACCAAGTATATATATTTCTATCAATGCATTAAAGTATCGGTTTCCGCAAAGTCATATTTTTGTCTAAACGAAGTTCCGGACCGTGGTCGGTCCGCTTTTCGAGGTTTTTAGCTACGAGTACTCGATATTTCTTACACGATGTCAAATCATTAATCGACAGAAACACTGAATGTTAAAATTAAGCCCGATATCCAAAAATTGACAACCAATTTTAAAGAAACAAATTTATAACCATAAAAAAATCAATTGAACAATTTCCGAACAGTCATCGCGAAGGACAAGCCTGAAGGCACACCCGTACGCATACATTCTTCAAAAATGTTGAACTCAAAGGTCGTTTAGCTTACTACAACCTTACATTTCACTTACATAGTGCTTAAGTAAATACAAGTGCACAAAAAAAACGCCACATTCGTGTAGTTTATTCATGACTGTGTTCAAGGGTAATTAAATGAAACAAATTTGTTTCACAAGATAAACTTTTTTAGGCCCCAACCCCAAAGTTGGGGGCCTATAGAGTTGGGGTGTCCGTCCGTCTGTCCGTCTGTCCGTCCGTCTGTCCGTCCGTCCGTCTGTCCGT
>LQRL01013780.1:0-10402 GCA_001703475.1 Hydroides elegans | reverse complement strand
GGGCTAAAACTTTTGAACGGAAGATCATAGAGACTTGGTTATAGGCTCAAATGAAAGGTCTTGGTCCGTAGATGTGCCTTTTGACCATTTCGGTCAAAACCAACCCCACCGGAAGTGGTCAAATTGGCCAAAATAGCCCAAAATAGCGGTTTTCCAAGACTTGAGCTTGTACGGGCTAGAACTTTTGAACGGAACGTCTTAGAGACTTGGTTATAGGCTCAAATGAAAGGTCTTGGTCCGTAGATGTGCAACACCCGACCGGAAGTTGTCAAATTGGCCAAAAATAGCGGTTTTCATAGGAAATATATTTTAAATCTACAAAAACCCATACCCCTTCGAGTTTGGGGGCGGTTGGGGCCTGTTCGTGTTTCACAAATACTTCCTTGTTTTTTTCGTCCATGTGCACGTCTCCGACTCTCGTCCGAATATCAATATATCGTTCAAACTTTTAGTATGATACCTCAAAGATATGATTTAGACTTATTCAATATTTAGAAAAAGCTTGTCTCTTGAATACGTTGTGCACACCAACACCTGCCAAAACATGCTAAACTCGAGCTTTTATATTACTATGTAGGCATCACATTTTCATTTAATCTGCCAATGTAACTTACATACATATATTAAGAAAATATAATTTATACAAAATGCTTTTGTTCATCATCAGGGCTGTACGAAGATGTTCCGTGACAATTCAGCGATGCGTAAACACCTGCATACGCACGGTCCGCGCGTACATGTGTGCGCTGAATGCGGCAAGGCGTTTGTGGAGAGTTCGAAACTGAAACGGCATCAGCTTGTTCACACGGGGGAGAAACCTTTCCAGGTATGCAATGATATCTGACTTATCACAACAAAAATACTAGGACGCGGAAACTGTTTTGTCGATCAAATGAAATTGAAGATGATTTTATATAGTGTGTCTATGATATGCAATCAAAGTTATATACCAGTTCTTACTGTATATATTATATTTTATTTGAGTCCGATTGATAAGAATTCCGGACACTAAAAATGCTAAGATATACATCTGCAATTTAAGATTTTTTTTTTTTTGCAATGTTTGACTATGTTTTGATGCAATTGACGATAACTCTTTTGTTGCAGTATAGCCTACATTCGAAGGCTGCAGTAAGCTGTTTTCCCTCGACTGTTACTTAAGAATGCATTTTCGAATCCATACGTCCGTTCGTTTAATGTTATTGACAATATCTTAAATTTGTTGCAGTGTACTTTCGAAGGCTGTGGTAAGCGGTTTTCACTCGACTTCAATTTGAGAACGCACGTTCGAATTCACACCGGTGATCGGCCATACGTCTGTCCGTTTGATGGCTGCAATAAGAAGTTTGCCCAGTCGACCAACTTGAAGTCACACATCCTCACTCACGCAAAGCAAAAGTAAGTGAAGATAAATTGATCTTCTTGCATTGATTGGATTGATGTTTAAATTGGTACATTTAAAAAAGTTTAGATTTCCAAATCATAAATATTTGAAATACTTGGAAGTGTAAAATCATCGTCAAGGTTGAAAAAAGAGCAACCTTAGAAAAGAGTTAACTTTAAAAACCGACAAAATTGTTTTAAAAAAGCAGACACTCATATCCAATTCTGTTTTTTAAAAATGGCATTTTTCTGCTTTCTTTATCTTACGTATTCGCTTTAGTGCTGTCAAGATCTTTTACTCTAATATGACTGTTTCAAAACAAATTACTTGTCTTTGTAGGTCGCGAAGTGCTACCGCACAGTATACACAGATTCAGCTCTCCTCACATCCCGGCACAACATTTGCTCTCGCGCCTCAATAAAACGTACCCCAAAAATGATCTAATTATCGGACTGTACCTCACATCGACTAAACGACTACCAGACACTCCTTAAATTGGGAGTGTACTTAACATCGTTTGTTGCGACCGACAGAGGCCGTAGCTCACATGCGTTTGATGCGACTTCTAGACTCTACTCCGAGGATGTGTCCTATATAAACTATAGAGAGTATCTGACAAGTTGCTGCTCATAATGCTTCGGTGTTTTAATCGAGAGTCATGGTGTGGGTGCGATATACAGACATTGAAAGACTTATACTTTGGTGATGAGATCACCTTTTGTCGGCATTCATTGTGTTGTATGTCGAATGTAAAAAAAGGTGTGTTGTACCGATACAAACATTGTGATGATATAGACTGACATTAATATTATGTATAGTATTTTGTAAGATAGACCAATATAATATCCAAAGAAGTGTTTTAAACTATAAAAAAAAAAGACTTTCAATATGATATAGTATTTATAAAATACAGCTACACGAATTTGAAACGCATAAACAGTTTGTCGGTTTTCTCAATCTGACCTGCAGTTGTAGAAAACGCTTACTCGTTACTGATATTTCTCATAAAACATGTGTTATGATTAAATGCTAATAAACGATTAATAAATGTTTTTATAGCCTCCCTTTACACATTTTGTGATTTTCATCCCGTTTGCGAATGCATGTATTAGCTTCTATTAAGCTTCATAAACTTTGATTAGCAACTAGGTTATGGCTTATACTGCTTAATTCTGTATGTACGGTTAACTTGCCAGTCCAATCCTTACAGACGAATATTAAAAGCCCGAAAAATCCTCCAAAAAATTGTTCTATCATAGTTACTCTTCAAATAAGAAAAAAAACCTACATTGAATCGACACATTGCTTTTGCGTCATTTTCAATTTGTTTTGCAAAGGAAAATTAAAACAACTTTGAGTGAAAACATGTAAGTCTATTTTTGCATTATCTTAAGTTAACACTTTTGAGTCGACTAGGCGGCACAGTTTAAAAGAATATAAAACTATCATCTGAACTTGTGTGTTGTTTAATATAAGTACATTTTAGTGCAATAGAAAATGGTTATTATTTTGTTCTGTTATCAAGTACTCATTTAAGTTCGCGTTCTTTTTGGTAGCATTATGCATGGGACAAATCGGGGTTATACATGATTCTTATAAAATGAGTTTACAAAAACAAATGTGTTTGCATCCGAAATAAAAACACTTGTTTGTTTTATGTGTCTTCTAGCGTTATTCATTGTTAAACAATTATGCTAGCTTCGAAAAATGGTTAAATTAAGCTTCTATGATTACTCGAATGAGGTTGGTAAAGCTCATATTTAAGTACAAAAAAAACTTGTTGGTTTTGCAATCCCTGTCAATTTGTTTACCAGTAGTATCTATTTATTGTACGTCTTGAGTAAGAATATATATTATTTGTAAAATGCCTTTAAATATGATTGATGAAAAAAACACATTATCAAATTCAAGTTTTTGTTTCTTTGACTTTGTTTTGTTTGAATAAGTTGTTGCAAAACAAACAACGTATTTGGCTTAACGTGAAGCAATGTCGGCATATTCATTGAAAATAATCCTTTAAGTTTACGTTATGACGACGCGTTAAAGTATGTGATGCCAAAGAAAACCCTTTATAGTGGGCATATCATTGCCGTTTCCTTCATCAATGTCTAGTTTAAAGTAAGCAATTTATAATCATCAACTACGCATACCATTAAAATACGGGTGATCAGAAATAGGTGATTGCGCACATATGGATTTTTACGATGTTGTTATCTGGTATTATAAATGAGCGGCCTATATACTACATTTTGTATATTTAATGTGTGACGATCTGCATAACACAATTATTTTGTTGAGTCCGAATGTTCTGACGTAACCGACGTATTTTATTGAGCGCATTTAACGCAGTAAATATGAAGAAAACAACCGGTTTTATGTTACTCATATTTTATTAGTTCTAGAAATAACAAACAATAATACTGCACACGGTTAATATAAGTTTCATAGCAACATTTCCTTTTTCTGGGCTCAATTGCAACCAGTGAAATGCATGTAACGATAAGTTAATGCTGATATATGATTGCATGAGCATTGCTATAAAGTGATTATTCTCAATCCGCTCCAACCAATAACAATACGCAATAAATACCAAAAAATATATATTTATAAGATAAACGCAACCAATATACATATAAATCTCACTGAAAACCAATAATTAAAAAAATGAGACAAACAATAAGTTTATAAAGACGATTTTAACATATTCGTAAAGTTTCTATTTGTTAATATGTGCATGGATATACACTGAAAGGTATAGAATTATTTACACTGTCTTTCAAATCTTGTGCTTTTCTAAAAACCGATTAAATGCAATTATGATATACAATTTCAAGCACAACGAAATAACCAAAATATATAGCTAATATCAGGGCTCGAACAGAACCCAGGAATGCATTTAAATCACCCATGAAGATTCTGTACGTACCTTGTTAAATATCACAACTATGATATGCAGTTTTTAGTACAAAGAAAACTTATACATAATACACCAAAGGAAATACTTGCAGGAAAAAAAGGACATGAGCAATAAGGCATCATTTTGGATCCTCGCGAAATGTAGAAAGTGTTAATACGCCAAAAAAGGGCCTACATTTTTGACATTTTTCTCAGCAATGCCATAGTGAGATATATTCGCTCCGGGCTATGTTCATTTCCGTCTGAGATGATTCTTGAGATTCCGGCTCCTCCAATGATTTGGCATGGATCGTAAAGTACCCATCACCGCTCTCCTTCGCTTCCCGCGCTTCTTTCATGACGCGTTTCGAATATTCATACGCGCCGAACGTTGCCGCGTTAACGGGAAACGCGCGAACCAGGGTAACCCCGAGTCCTTTGTACAGTGATCGCACTCCCCCTTGCATGAAGCATTTCCTGAGACAATCCATGTTTCCCTTGTATTTTCCTACGCGGTCTTCCTGCATCCGCGTTTTAATCACATCGACCGGATAAGTACTAAGCCACGTGGCCATTCCCGCTACTCCTCCGCACAACAAAATAGGGCCGGTAGTTAAATCAGTATCTAGCGGCTGTTTGAGCAAATGCTTTGCGCGTTGGCACAGGAATTCATACGAGAGAAAATAAACACCAAACGAAGGTCCCTCCCGAAGGACGGTCGTTAGGAACCCCCGGTAAACACCGGGTATTCCCTCTGTTTGGTAGATTTTCTTAAGACAATGGCCGGGTGATTTGTACATGGCCTTGGATTTATTTTCGCGGTGGCTGACGCCGATTCCCTGTGTTTCCATTCGGATGCGCACCAGCTCTACGGGACTGCAAATGACGCTTTGACAGGCACCTTGAAATGATAAACATATTTGAGTTTGATATTGTGCATGTATATATTTTCACATGACATTGGACAAGTATGCACTATTTAATATGTATTTACATTTGTATGATATAGTTGAGATCATAACAAAAAAATCGATCCATGTGTTAACCGACGTGGTTCAAATTCAACATTTGATAATTATTTTGATATTTTTCTATAGAATCAATTTTGTTTTTCTTAATAATTCTAAGGCCGCGCTTACGCAAACAAAACGCATGCTTATAATATAGCCTTTGAAATGAAACCCCTTTTCGAGTTTTTCATTGGCGTGTTCTTTTGTGGGAACGCGGCCTAAAGCTGATAGAAATGAAATTTTGTGAACTTACCGGCTGTAACCCCGGCAATGAAGTTGGCTGGAAGACTGTTATGGTTGTCGGAAATCGCTCGCAGCACATTGCTGTGAACGCCGAAAATTATAGCATTGATGGCTGCCTGCCCATAAATGGGAGACATGACACCCTTGTAGAATCCATAGACCTGCAAATAAGATCACAAGAACGTCAACAATAATAAAATTCTCAATTTTTAAATCACACTTGACAGTTTTTCATTACTGAAAATTATATATTTTCACTTTTTTACGAGTCATCAAACAAAACCTTTTTTTCAAACAGAAAATGCGTGCACAAAATTTACTCGAATTACTATTTTTGACATTTATGTTTTATATTTTTTATGTTTTTTGTTGGGCAGGGGTTGGGTTAAGAGATATATAATTCTATCAATACTTACAGATTCAGTTTTGGAGATTTTGAGAACACAGTCCACGACCCCCTTGTACCGTGGATTAACAGCATTGTCGGTTATCAACCGTACCTGTCAACAAATGTATTCGCGTTATAATCTAAATTTATGGCATAAATTGAACTTTATTTAAATTTAAACAGTATTGCATAACTGAGTGTTGCCTTTTATCTCAATGTTTGGAGGCGTATCCCATTTTTAAGCTAAAAAGTATATTACATGAAGGCCGTTAGCTCTACAATTTGGACGATCTTTAAGGGCTATTAAGACGAAATAAACTGGGTTGTCATGTCATTGAACAAGCTACTGTAAATCATTTTCTTGATACAAGTGGACCAAAGTTTCAGAGAGTTTAAGTAATTTTGATCCTGAACTAATATAAAACTGCCCATTTATAGTTCTAGTTCATTGATAAAATGATACTAACATGGATATCATTAATATTGTTTAACTATTTTATTTTGTATTTGTGATTTGCATTACATATACATGTATAATCAAAGTTATTGTGCATTAAGAATGAATGCTTTTCTCTGCATTAATCTAGCAATTTCGAGGCCATTGCGAGGAATAATAAAAAGACAATTTTTAAGTAAAAGACATTTTACCTTGACGGTGTCAAAAGGCTTGCCAACACAAACGCCAGCAATTCCTGAAAAAAATATCATATTAGGTTATTCTTTGGAACCACTTTGGGTCCACATTAATTAACATTCATTGAAGCATGTTTACATCCTAAATCAATACAAAGAATCATTAATTATTGTTGTCTGCATTTTTTTTCAAAACGACGGTTATAATGTTATTAGCAAATTAAAATAAGAGGCCTAAATAAGAAATATGAAAAAAAAACATGAAAAGATTCGATTTCGGACTTGAGGCGGTTTTTACAAAAAGAGTTTTTAGTGGAAGTGGCACATACAAATTGGGCACAAGTGTGCATCATACCAATGTCTTATTAACAATTCCATTTTTAATTCAACATTAATTTTTTAATCAATTTATATTGCAGAACTCTACTAAAAAATCCCGAAAAAAACTATAAAAGGAGTTAAGGATCATTTTATAAGTTCATAAAATCATTAATAACAAATATTTAGAACCCTGGCCATGTCAACAGCTATTATGGGCGTGATCACACAGTTCAAGCGATTTAAACGCGTTCTATCGATTTTCTTTTCTTTTTTTTTTTTTTACCGCGGAATAGATAATAAAAGTCAAATCGCTTGATCGGCCCAATAACATTAAGCATTAGAATCCTCTATAGACTTGGGAATCGCTCCGACTATTTTATGATGACTTAACATAATGCGATTTTTACTGATTGGATGGAAATCGAATTAAACTTCAAATGGCTCGAATAAAGTTTTAAAAAAATACGGTAAAGTAGAGTTTAAGCATGGTTTATGTAGAATAACCAAATCCTAAAGCACAAGAATTCATTGAATTCAATTTGCACCATTAAAAGATCGTATTTAGGTCACGTTGACTGGTCAACGCTGTTGGTCTGACCCTTTCAAAGTTAAGTCGATAGGACAACAAAGCCGGTGGTTGAAAAGAGAAGGGAAATTCAATAGAAATCTAGCAAATATTTCACGCAGACAAACAAAATGGGCCGACATATCGTAATGGAAACGGGGACCTCCGACGATCTTGGTTTTTTAAAAGATAATACGATAGCTTGATGAATTCTTTTATATATGCTTCTATGCAGTGTGTTAACAAAAAAAGGCGTTCTGTTGCTCACACATAAAAAATACAAGCTGCCAATGTTGCCAGATCAAACCGAGATCGACTCCCTATCTATTTGATTGTGCGGTTGTCGACCAGCAGAGTTTTCTAAAAACCACTGCGAAATTAAATGTAAATCGAAGAAACCCAGCGGTTTTTGAGGATTCCGTTGGCTGATGACCGCACCAACTAATTATATAATAAACCGTTGATCTGAATAAATCTAAATTAATCAATCGGTGATGTAAGCAAATATTTATAATATATTTTTTTTGTATTAAGTGAAAATTACTCGATTACGAAATGCCAACTATTTTAGGAAACGGCCACATTTGTAGCGTTATACATGCTTAACTTTCATAACGACTTTTCTTTTCAATGAACTCTACTCAAAAAAGCTCATTGCTTAAAAAAACGCAACCAGCGTTTTATTAGCGTTTTAAATTCCCCATAAAAATACATTGAAACCACGGTTATTATGATAAAAAGGCTCGTCAAACGCTTCCAATATGGCCAGGCCCTTCGAATATTTATGACATTTTTTATTTCAATCATATTTATTTTTATTTTCAAGGACAAATTTAGTATTCTTTTAACACATTTCTTTTAAAAAGTACAAGCGTATATATTTCTTACCTCCAATGCAACCGGCTACGAAATCAACTATATCCATTAGATTATACAACAAGCTTTTTTGCTACAATTATTCAAATAAATTTCTTTTTAACGGTTTAAATTTTGTTATTTTTTCCTTATAGGCAGCCGATTTATAAACGCATGCGAAACGTTATTAATTCAAATAATGTAGAATTCTACGTTAAGTACAATTGTGTCTTGCAGTCTGTAGTTAATTAAAACAGCTATGTTTTGCTGTCATTATATTATTTCAAAATGATTCCTCTTTGCTTCACTGCAGTGATTTTATTGAGCGAGCCCTTCTAAGTGCAAAAAGCTCTCGGATAATTATGCTGTCTCTATATTGCAGAATGTATGTCGATCATGTTATTTGAACATTATACATACACCCGATAGTAAAAATTGAATACAATGTAGATAAATTATAGTAAGTCATGTGCACTTCTCAATGGAATCGAGTCTCAATAACCATTTACATTTTTGTGAACGGCAAATATAGTTTAGAGGCGAGCATAATAACGTGTGTTATTTCTAATGAGAGTCTGCAAACAGCGATGGTCTTGCCTATCTATTTAGGAATTTATTTATGTTTGGACTTAAGCTGGACCAACATTCCCTTTGGCAACACAATGTAGAGCTATATGCCAACAAAAAATATAATCCCTTTGCCCCGATTTTTAACTAATTATAGTTGGGTGTTGTGGAAAAACCCCAACAAATGATTTCAAACTAAAAACTTAAAACGAAGGATGATGAAATACTCAAAACCCTAATAGATTTATAGACCGCCCAAATTAATTGTTCTTGTAATCTCGTAATATGTACGCGTTATTTATTATTACGAATATCTCTTATTTACAAATATTACCGCTTACAACATATGGATCATACCCTCGTTAATATGTAATATTATCAACATGCTATTATGACACAACATGTCCAAATCGACCACACGTTGTTCCACGTGCAAAAGACGTTGGTATAATTTGATAATTTCATGAACGTTATTCAAATGCTGATTTTATTAGGAGAAATCTTAAAATAATGTGTTTGCCAAAAAAAGCAAAGGTAATATAAACAACTTTTCGAATGTGGCAAATGGAGTATGAAAAATAACGTTCTTACTATGCTCAAATATTTCAACGCTTTTAACGTCACGATCTTATGGGACGTTCTTCCTACGGATCTTGCTAATTGGGTTGTTGATCTCTTACGAGGGATATTATATGTATTTGCATACATATTATGCCATTGTCATTCAATACAGCATATATTTATAGCCTAGTTTTCATGGAGAATTAGCAGTCAACAAAGGAAAGAACATAATACACTTAATGCATCGTCATTTTCTGGGATTTGTAATGACGGGAATATAGCAACATTGTATTACAAATCCGAGCTGGGTATGCATTGTACGCCAACCTTTTCTTGTAATTCTGGATACTATCCAGAAAAATGGCTTTTGACATTGATTTTTATTGCCCAGAGAAGCCATTAAAATTGTGAAATTTCAAGTTTAGAAAAAAATAGGCTGTTAACGGGAATGACACTTGTTTTTGTGGTCGGAAAAAAATATATGAATACAGGGACCATGGAGTTTTACGCCAGCAATTTTGTTATTTTAATTTTAATTATTATTTATTTAACGGGAATAAAGTGACAGCATGGGTAGCTTTTACTTTATGAAGAAAAGCTGCCCGCTTCTCCGCTATGGAATCGCGCCCCAAAATATTGAGAAAGCAAATACAGAAACTGCAATTATTTTTTTTTTTTGCAAAAAAGAAATCTGTAGGGCCTGTGCGATAAAATGCAGCTTCTTTCTCAATGAACTTACTTTGAAAAACAAAAAGAAGTTTATAGCATTTTAACTATTTTTTTACGCGGTTGATATAATAAAAACGAATAAAAAAATACTAAACAAAATATAAGCACTTTGCAATATTTAATGAACTAAACTTTGGTTATGTCCACATATTATGTATTTGGGGAAACCCCCTGTTGGTTTCCAGATTTTGTTTCAAAGTGAATTACTATTTAGAAAGGCCACATTCTACTTTGCAAATGTCCATCCGGAC
>LQRL01013749.1:8806-19913 GCA_001703475.1 Hydroides elegans | reverse complement strand
CTTCCCAGGAATACGAATTCTTCTACGTGCTCTACTTCTTCCCCGTCGATGACTATTCGCTGGTCGCTCGGGGAGATAATTTTACATTTGGCGCCGTTTAATTTCATACCCCATTTTTGGCATGCGTTTTCGAGCTGTGAGGTTGAGAGGTGTAGTTTCTCGAAAATAGCTGATAGGAGGGTGGTATCGTCTGCGTATCTGATGTCTATTGATAAACTGTCATGGAGTTTGAGTGTGCTATCCAGGCTTTTCAGTTCTTTCATGACAAATTCTAGGAAGATATTGAATAGGGTGGGTGATAACAGGCATCCTTGTCTAAGGCCGATCTTCACTGCGAACCACTCAGTTAACTGTCCATCGATGACTACGGCGCACTCTGTCTCATTGTACAGGGACTCGATAATACGGACGATTTTGGGGTCTATACCGATGGCGATCATCATTTTCCACAGGGCCTTCCTCCATACCGTATCGAAGGCTGCCTTGAAGTCAACGAAATTAAAGTGTAGTGGGACGCGATGTTCTTGGGCTTTCTCCATAACCTGTCTTACAATGAATATGGCGTCTACCGTGCCTCGTCCGGGTCTGAAGCCAAATTGGCTCTCACCAGTTGCCTCCTCCGTCTTCCGCTTCATCCGATTGAGCAGGATTCTGCTGAATACCTTGCCTGGGATGGAAAGGAGCGAGATGGCTCTGTAGTTGCCCGGATTGAGTTTGTCGCCCTTTTTGTGTATGGGGGTGACTAGCATGCGTGCCCAGTCTTTCGGAGTCTTCTTCTGCACCCAGATGGCGTTGAATATTTTGTGGAGCATTTCTGTCATGTCAAGTAAATATGACTGACTGTATTAAGTGCAAATTCCAGATACAGAGCTGTAGATCAGGGACACGAGCTTATTAAGCACGCTAACGAATAAACTGGGCATACTGTATGTTTAGAAATAAATTTAACCTCTAGATGACAAATTTTAAAGCCTTAGTTTATACACATACCATTAAGTCCAAAACGTATCAACAACCGAAAACCGTTATCTAAAAAAGAATGTAATAGCTATTTTCATTTGTAAACCAATATATCCAATAAGGATCCATATAGTACTTGAACCAGTAATTTCTACTTGCTTTATTTTCAACCTAAACGTACCTAAATGATTTAAAAATGGTGTTACTATAGAAATAGGTAGATATGATTGAGAAAATATAGTCTTTTACCACATAAATCGAATATAAGCTATGTACATGTATCAGGGGATCAATAATCATACATGTATATCGAGTTATGGGTTGATTCTGCTAACTTACAATCGTTGAAAAAATCTCTGGCCATATGAATATTGCTTTATTTGTTTACAATTTCAAAACGTGCAGATCAGTCGGGCCGCAGCATAAACATGTTACTGACACTTACAATGTTTTAATACGATTATCAATATCATTGCATGAAATTCTTGCATTAATAGGAAAGACTAGACCAACTTTAACTAAACAATCGATCGCTCTCTTATCCGGAGACCAACACATACGAGGAGCAACTCACGACCAAATCTCAACAAAGTGTTTCTGAGCATGAAATCGATTCAAACCGTTAACTTTTTAATATATTTTCAACTTATGATTTCACAACATGGAGATATCAATTTTGTAAATAAATGAACTTCATTTTTTTTCTCGACTAACTATCTAAAACCATACGGGTAAGAGCTTTCATGACAAAGTCTTGGTACTGATGACATTGATTATATAATAAATATTGAACAAAATAAAAATCATTTTGCTTCATATTCGATTTAAGATAAAGAGCTATTAAACAATATTTCCTCAATTAACTTTAACTAGTATTCCCGTGATTGAAGTTGAAGTGTAAAACTTAAATTTTAAATAGGTTCATCTTTTGGAGAAATACCTCGTGGTGTGCTCCTCGCATACCACAACACGGCCAGTAAAAACTGTTGTAAGAGATCCGGTTAATTCGATTGTATCACATTCTAGTTATTTAATCACGACGTACTTGAATCACAAGTATAATTCTGCTTTGTTTCATCAGTCAATTCGCCTGGATAAAAATAAAGTATCCTTCGTTTTACTGATATGGATAAGAATATGCTCATGATATGAATAAGGTAAAAATGATTGCAACAATGTAGATTTCAATCATAGTTAGTGTTGTTATAAAGTGACATTTAAACATGGGGCTCAGTTTGATTTGAGGGTTTGAAATTGATTGTCGGTTTATTGGATAGGTCTTTATGAAACATATGCGGATATAAAGCCGATAAATCTTAAGTACATGTTTTGCAAATAATTATACATGCACTCGTCAAAGTTGAATTGGTTCAGTAGTTAAATTAACAATGTTGTCACTCCAGAAATTTAGGATTTTGACCTCTTAGATGGGATATAACTTTATTATGAATTAATCCGTACGTTTAAAATATACATGGAATTAATGTCTTACATGTAAATGATGCGAATTTGATACGTATAGTTATTGAACTTTTAAATAAATCATATACTTATATATGGATTTCATTTAACAAATGAAACATATATCATTCACATAAAAATATATAGTGATTTGATTTCTATACATGTGTGCTATATGACTTAATCTACAATTATGGGATATTATTGTATATGTAAACATTTTGTCGGTAAGTGTGACATTGTTTATTTCAAATAATATCCCCTTGGGTAAGACAATGCAGATATAATGCAAACGGCCAAAGCATTTACGAAACCATAGGAAATATTAATATAAACGCATCACTGCTGTCTTTTTTGGACGTTAAATTTGTTAAAATTAACAATAAAAGCTGTCCCTCCTAACGATTTCAAAAATTTTGGTTTCCATAGATGCGATTTTCCATCAACCAATAGTGCTATTTAGGTTCGTTGTTTTAAATCATCGTGAGAGTCACTTATCGCTTTTGTGTTTTACTTTGGTATGGAACCAAGTTTGAATATTGAAATCTCGTTTCTGTTGCTACTCTACACTACTATAATGGATTAACGTGTTAAGACTACCAGGCATATTGGGATGGTGGTGAGGGAGGACTGCGGTGCGGATAAGGGTAATGTTGAGATGTAGATAGGTGATGCGTACACTCGTCAACCAAATTTTCTTACAATATAGAAACATACAAATTGAAGAACCCTTCTAAGCAGACGTGTCTCCGTTTTTTATGCTCAGACTCCCTTTCTATGTTGACACAGAATGTGTTAAAGATATCATGTTCTTTCGGTAGCAAAAAAAGACCCAAAGTCAACATTAATCCCGATCTCCCTCGGATTAAATACACATCCATATTAATTGAGGGGAGAAATCTGATCTCGGTTTGCGTTGATCTATTTGCATATTACACATCATGCATTTATCGATGATTAACTGATATCCACTTTAGGAATTGGACACACTGAAGGGATTTTCCAGCTTATTTTTCTAACAAGCCATTATAATCAATGTATAACTTATTTTATTAGAACTCAAAAATTATGTCAAGCTTTTTAAAATGCAAAGAGCGTTTTGCTGCGTACTTTTCTGATTTTCTAATAAGGAATACATTAAAAGTCACGGTCTGTTAGGATATTAAAAGCTCGAAAAAAGCTTCCTGTGTGGCCAGACCCTATTACGCTTTTGTTTGGCCCAGAAAGAACATGTGTACGTCAGATTAGGGTTGGAAATTCTATTTGATTACTTGGGGTCATGTGTCTAAAAAAAATGTCAAATGATATTAGTGAGTAAGATGCCTCAGGTGGACATTTATGGTTGATATGATACCCCGTCTTGAGTAAATATGATTAACTTTCCCATATTTAGTTTGCGTTATACTTTGGAAGACATTGAACTTGAACGTATGTGTCATACACATGGGAACGTCGTGCGTAAATATGTTATGTTACTAGTTAATGTACACATCACATATACTCAAGACATTCTAGAAAACGTTTCAGTGTACCACAGAAAGATGTGCGAGTGATACCTTAAATTTGTTTAAGAAACATAATCAAAAGCAGTTGACATTCATGTTTTTTTTCATGTATCAGCAATGTTACGTTACGTCATACGAAACGCAATTACGATACGTGGAGAGACCTGGAAAGTCCTGGACCCATATTCTCCGCTTTAACCTTAACCTTAAACTTTTCCCCACCTTTTTACATTGGTTTAAAGGGTAAGGTTAAGCTTAAGTCAAGCAGAGAATATATGGGTCCAGTTCAAATTTTGCAGATAGTAACTCGTTGATCCATGCAAACCGTATTTACCCACGCTTTTTACAACATTCGCGAAGCATATTAAACTATTTGTAAAAGATACACCAAGATGTCTTCAAGAGGAATCAAGTATCATTGTAAGGATCGCTCGATGCTTGTTTGACTGATACCCATTCAGTTGGAATGTGTGGTCCAGAAAGAAAATGTGTACGTCAGATAAGGGTTATTTGATTACATTGGGTATCATATTCCTAAAAATGTCGAATGGTAAAGAGTTAGATGCCTCAGGTGGACATTTTTGGTTGATATGATACCCCGTCTTGAATAAATTTGATTAACTTTACTAGGTTCAGTTTGCGTTATACTTGAGAGACATTGAACTTGAATGTATGTGTAATACACATGAGAACGTCTTGCTAAAATTTGTTAATGCATACATCGCATAAACTATAATGACATTCCTGGAAATAATGTTTCTGTGTATCATTGATCTAGCAGCATTTTAGCAAACGGAAGCGGTACTTATTTTTTTTTTATAGATAAGTCTCTATGACCTTCAGTTCAAAAGTTGTAGCCCGTACAAGCTCAAGTCTTGAAAAACCGCTATTTTGGCTATTTTGACCAATTTGACAACTTCCGGTCGGGTGTTTTTGACCGTAATGGTCAAAAGCCACATCTACGAACCAAGACCTTTCATTTGAACCTATAACCAAGTCCCTATGACCTTCCCTTCAAAAGTTCTAGTCCGTACAAGAAAGCGATGACAGACAGACGGACGGACAGACAGACGGACGGACACCCCAACTCTATAGGCCCCCAATTTGAGGCTGGGGCCTAAAAATCGGTTGACATACATGCTTTTTCACGGGTAAGCATTGGTACGTTACGTCGACTAAGACGCAACTCTGTCGACACGTAGAGAGACCTGGAAAGTTCAGCTATAACTTGGCAGATATTAACCAGTTGATCCATGAAAACTCTATATTTACAAACCCTTTTTACGACATTCCAGAACCCAATAAAACTATTTGCAATGGATGCGCCGAGATGTCTTCAAGATTAATCAAGTATCGTTTTAAGATCAAATTTAAGGATCCTTGGTTGCTTGCTTAGAGTACAGATATGACTCAACTAATTAGTGCGGAGATTTTTCGCATATATTTGCCAAGCTTTTTTATGATACAATATCTTGAATGAAGGCATTGTTCTAACTAAAATGCTTCCGTATCGTTATGCACATTTTACTAAAGGGGTATTTGTTCTGTAATATGAGGTTTGATACATACGGTTACTTTTTATGTCCTGGAAAATTGTACAGCCTTCTAGTAACTGTAACTCCTCTATAATGCAAACGACTTTACGGATTGAATTGAAAATCTGATCACAAAGATCATAAAGAAAAAATCCAAATCAAATAAACTAGATCTTTGTATATGAGAGTGTCCCTTAAAACCGCCATGGTATATTTTTCCTTGTATCAAATCAACATGGGTTGAACAAAAACCGACATCCAGAAAACGGATTTTTCTCTCTATGTAATATGTTATTGCCCTGTTTGAATTTAATAATAATAATATTCAGCTCAAGTTACCCTGTAAAGACTGATTTACAGACAATGTGCACCATTGGCGTCACGTAAAAAAAAAACGTCGCCCGAATTCCATTGACAAAATAAGGAAGAGGGACCACACAGTCTAACAAAACATTACCGATGATAAAAAAATAACAACCTCAAAACATAAAAATCAAAAAGATATAAAAGTTTCTATATGATAATAGTGACGTATTTTTGCGAAAGAATATGCTCATATTTCGCCCTCAAACATCCTTTCATATTTACGGTAGCAAGGCTATTAAAACATCGGGATATCAACAAATATTGGGTTTGCCATTAGCCGTCCGTGTTTAAGAGGAGTCCACTGGCTTATTTCCGTATTGGTTCTGGATCTCATATGTCTCTTCCCTTGACTCATAAGAGAGTCATAGTATGGACATGGATGATGGGTATTGATGGGTGTCTATTTCTAGAATGATGTTGAGAATTTTATAGATGTAAGGTGACTGACATTGCTTTTGAAGATGTCTTATTCTAGTGATGTTTTTTTTCAAATAACCTGATATAGGCTATGGTATGATCCCATTTTGCCCTTGCTCTTTCTAGGGACACAATTACGAATCAGCATGCAATAGCGTTATTACCAACGCTATGTAAATCACATTAAACTGCTAGAGCGCCATCCCTTGATGGAAATGTATAAACACATTCCAAAATACGTAATTTCTAACGGCGATCCATACCATTTCATTATAGCAATATCAAAAGAAACAATGTAATAAAGGGTATAACATCGAAGGCCAATTTAGTCAATATATCGATAAATATCAAGCACTTCGATAAGAATACGTCACCAAAACTAGGATGTCAGATATCAACTATGATTGGACATTGAGGGTCCTTCAGTAGTGAGCGGATACAAAACCTATCATAATTAGATTACTTCATCATACGTAACTAGGTTTTGATGGTTATCTTAAATATGTATAAATAGGCCTCATTCATAAATTTCTGTAAAATGACAAATATATTACGATTTTTATAACAAACAGTAACCAAGAAGTTTTATATTAACATTTTAAATTTAACTTGAAAACCTGTATAGTAATCCTTTTTTGGGTAAGGAAAGTTGCTCACTTGGTAAAAGAAGCCGATGGAATTTATTAAGTCATTTAAGGTAAAACTAAATATACTCAAGATTCTCAACTAACTGATTTGAATGTCATTATTAACATATGACCTTATTCAAATCACATTTCAGCAAATGTATATGTATGTGATATCGTTCAACAGAATCGGAAATATGAAATAACTATTCTCACTAGGAGGTAACATTCGAGGCGGGCTAAAGTGCTACATTTCACATATCTTGTTTCTTTTTGTTTCATTTTATATTTCTTTTTTTTTTCTTCTTAGGTCATGTCAAGTAATCCACACGACATGTGTGACTTAATTATGCAAACACTGGTTCATGATGTTGAGAGACTCTTAGTTGCGTTTGTGATTTGTTCAACAGTTTCTGGTACACCAGTATTTATGCAAAATCGATATGCCTAAGTAATGAAATAAATCATCATTAAAAAGTATCGATGCAATTATTATATTTTCAAAATGTGGCGCCAAAAAATTGATGTTGAACGACGTTGAAATGGATCATAGTAAAAATTACTTTGAATGTATATACTTTTGCCTTTTCAGCCGATTTCTGGGATTCAAAATTCTAGGCGTGTCGTAAAATAAAATACTCTTAAGGCGCCTTCATCCTCATCGAATAAAGCAAAACACAAATTATGGCGCAGTTGTGTAACAATTCCAGATATTAATCATTTTTGCGCTTTCGCGTTTCGGGTGAACGCGGCTTCTTTCCACAAGGAACCGCTACATAAGTGAAATCGTCCACACTAGCTGTTATATGAGAAGATATTATTCAGTCATCTATATTCATACATGTGAAACGTGCGAACCGGAGCCTAGTTTCAACCGTAATATAATACAGATTATTTATTTGCTCTCTTCATTAATCCGTGATTTTTTCTTCAAATCTAGACCTAGTATGACATACAATCTAGTTTCTCACGCCTCAAAACGGAGAAAATTGGTTGATATGTAATAAATTACCTTTTTTCACTCATGATAAGCGTACAGAGATGCATATCGTTTTGGTATCAAATCGAGTAGGATAACATGTTTTTGTTCGACTAATATACAGTTTTCTAAAACGAATGGACGGCATTTAGTAAATTCCAATCTCATGATGACCATCTTAAGTTTCATACTTTTTGAGACCAAAAAAAACATGAATACGAAAAAGACTCATTCATCATTATTATATTCATTACCTATTTTATTTTGTTTTGTCTGGATAAAATTATAATAAAATTATGCAATGGCACCCATAAGTTATCAAGTTCTAAAGGCAGATAAGATCATTTGATGAGTTTTTGCAATTTCTGCGTTTTTGATAAATACGATCATTGATGTCCTATGAATAAATGCATTTACTTGAAGGTGGTCCATAATATGATAAAACGTCTAATTTCAGAGTCCTCTCTTATTCCAAGCTGCTTTTATTAGATATGTATTTTATATGTCTTCATATTGTGCATGGTTTATGACGATCTTTTAAATATATTCAACGCTATTGTGATTAAAACATATATGTACCCTGAAGCCTATATAATAAGTCACAGTTGAATTATTTGACCCCCTTCTTCACATTATTAGATTATAAATTTAATCGCGGCCGTTTTTGCAAGCATTTTTTAGAATGAATAAAAAGTAAAAAAAAATCGATGAAAATGTAGTTTAAAAGGAGCTTCTAGTGTGTACATGCTTGTTGAACCATTATAAGGAAGCCATTTAAAACGCTGGAAAATAAAAGATAAAAGAGTCGTTTTGAAAAAGGTCCTTGTGTGGCCACAATTTTACGTTCATGCTTAAAAAGTCTTTTGAAATACTAAATTAGTGAAAGGCAAAACGATTAGATCCATATAAAAGGATTAAGAGGTCAAGATAGTGTGCAGTGCTCTGAAGAAATCCATTGAATAAATTCATTTAAACAAAATAGTCGAATACGCATATCTCTCAAATGATTACGAAAGCGTAACTTAATCATATAAATTTCGGAAAATACTTTACAAACTGGATAGGTTTTATACAAGCGAAAAAAGATTGTCGCATTTCGAAAACATAATCACGAATTCTTTTACTAATATGCATTTCGTATGAGAAGTTGGAAACGCTCTTGGTTTGTATCTTCAGAAATAAGCTTTGATTGCGAACCATAAAACACACTAATTTGACATGCATTATGGATATTAAATAAACATCAAAATAGTCAATAAAAGTAAATGAAAAGACATATGATTATATCCAAGTAGGAGGTATTTGTAAATTTCATCGTTTATTAGTTTACTCTCTTGAAAATATAAGCCTTTTATCACTAAATGAATTTTCATATCTCTTTACGTAAGTGAAAAAGTGTATTGACATATTCTATGTTTTTCATATAGAAATCCAATCTTTATCATTATGTTTCAATATAAAGATTAAATGTATTTCTGAGTTATAAAATGCTTAGAAGGAATGTCCGCAATGTATAAGAGTGTGCTTTATATGTTATAAATATGTTCATGAATTGTTCATTTTTCCAATAAACGGCTATACTGTAGTTGAAACGACGTATGAAACTATTCACATTTTGAAGAAAAAAAACAGTGATTAGGATTTCTTATAAAGAATTTTTTGCTATGTAAACATGCTTTTAAATTAATTATTACAAACAATGAACATTATTAAAATTCATTATTATGTTATTTTTTTTTTGCTTTCAGGTCTCGACTCGGATACATATCGTGTTTCGCATTGACAGAAAAGAACCCGTGAAATATCTGATGCATCGGGAACGAAGATGGTGTCGCATCAAATAATCTCTTGTCTGGAATGAATAATAAACTGGATAAATATAAAACATATAATACGTGGATTAAGGACAGAAATGGATACAACCACTTTGAATCATATTCAATATGGAGACAAAGGAATGACAACTCCACAACCGTTTGATAGGATATAAGTTCAAATTTTTAGGGGTATAAGCCCCCTGACCGACGCTCAATTCCGGTGGATATACGAATATTATAGGCGATTCGATACGGATACAAATTATTTATACATGGATAAAGCATATCAATGTATTAGTTCACATGCAACCGCAGCTATGGATATCACATTGCTTATTATCTGAGAATAAGAATCTCTGATTACATTAAAATCAAGATTATCTCGAAATGTTGAATTCGCTCGACCCCACCCAGCGTTCGCACTCGAGTTTCGAACTCTACTCGGCGCGATATCGCGACGAAGCATTCGCGGAAGAAACAAGTCGATTCCAGGAAAAGAAGAGGAACGTCATTCTCAAGAATGCTTCAAGTGAGTTGTTTGAATTTATCCTATTGTCAATTTATTTTGCATAAACATATGACAGTTAATAGGTAAGGGTAATTTGTAAGACATTGCCTTGGGAATAAACGTCGCAATGACATTCTAGGTTGTGCCCAAATTAGCTTTTTAAAGACGATTTGTACCTGTCGACATTGGATGAACATCACTCTTACGTCAGATGTCGATACCACGTCGGCGCAAAGTCCTTTTCTACGTCCGCCTCGTCTGGAAAACGTTCACGTTAGCCCATATTAGAAGGGTACCCCACGACACATTTTTCAAAAAGCTGTTAAATCACCTTAAAACAACATTACAAGTATGAAAAACATCAAAATAATGGTTTTTAAACTTTAATATTTTGCAAAAAGGTGTTTCTTTTTTTCCAAGCCAGCTGGGCTGTTCCTCCTTTTCTAGCCAGCTTGGAACAGAAAAGGAACACATTTTGCGAAAATTGAAACGTTGAATATATCTAAAATACCTATCATATATTGCAAATAACAGTTTATTATAAAATTGCAAGCAGGCTTAATCAAGTTTGAAATAATTATTCTCAAAACTTATTACGAAAATGAGGAAATTATCAAAAAAGGTGTTCCTTAAGGTCTGTTTATGCTGACAGATTCGCACATACAAATAAAATTTGTCGCGCTAGCCCAAAAAAAAGATTTTCGCAAAAAGAGTAAAATTTGAAAATGGTCCTTAAGTTTTGGAAGAAGATGTTCTGGGATCTGCGAGTAAAATATGTGCCAAATACTAAAAATAGCGTCGTTATCGCCAAAATTAAACTCAAAAAATGAATTTTTGATGTAATTTTTACCGGAAACTTACCGGTCTTATGGCTCATAATGAGAAGCGCGATCAAGGCAGTCCGAGTGTTTATGCGAGGCGCGAACGGTTCTC
>LQRL01013748.1:5668-17232 GCA_001703475.1 Hydroides elegans | reverse complement strand
AAGACATATTCACACTATTAATTTATCTCCTTTAAAATCACGTCAAAAACATAAATCAAGTTCAAAACGTGTCAAGAACGTAGAGGATTCATTGCAACAAAAGTTCAGCGTGTCTTTTTATTGATCATTAAAGCGAATATAGTTTGGAATGGATAGTTTCGTTAGAATTTAGGATGGACCTCAAAGATGGAACACAATGAGCATCGAAGACATATTCACACACTATTAATTAACCTCCTTTAAAATCACGTCAAAAACATAAATCAAGTTCAAAACGTGTCAAGAACATAGAGGATTCATTGTAACAAAAGTTCAGCGTTTCTTTTTTATTGATAATCGAAGTGAGTATTGATAGGAATGGATAGTTTCGTGAGAATTTAGGATGGACCTCAAAGATGAGACACAATGAGCACCGAAGACATATTCACACAATTTATTTACCTCCTTTAAAATCACGTCAAAAACATAAGTCAAGTTCATAACGTGTCAAGAACGTAGAGGGTTCATTGCAACAACAGTTAAGCTTTTCTTTTTATTGATCATCAAAGTGAGTATTGATAGGAATGGATAGTTTCGTGAGAATTTAGGATGGACCTCAAAGATGAAACACAATGAGCACCGAAGACATATTAACACAATTTATTTACCTCCTTTAAAATCACGTCAAAATATAAGTCAAGTTCAAAACGTGTCAAGAACGTAGAGGATTCATTGCAACAACAGTTCAGCGTTTCTCTTTTATTGATAATCGAAGTGAGTATTGATAGGAATGGATAGTTTCGTGAGAATTTAGGATGGACCTCAAAGATGAGACACAATGAGCACCGAAGACATATTCACACAATTTATTTACCTCCTTTAAAATCACGTCAAAAACATAAGTCAAGTTCAAAACGTGTCAAGAACGTAGAGGGTCCATTGCAACAACAGTTTAGCTTTTCTTTTTATTGATCATGAAAGTGAGTATTGATAGGAATGGATAGTTTCGTGAGAATTTAGGATGGGCCTCAAAGATGAAACACAATGAGCACCGAAGACATATTCACACAATTTATTTACCTCCCATAAAATCACGTCAAAAACATAAGTCAAGTTCAAAACGTGTCAAGAACATAGAGGAATCCGAATCGATGGAACCAAAATGTTCTTTAGAGCCAAAAACATTATGGAATTTAAAACAAGTTAAAGCTAGGAGCTTCAATTCAATTTATTTATATGGTGACCTCTTTATTGGCGACTGGTATTTAATTTCCGATTCTATGGGATAACCTTTAAAAATACATCAAAAATCTTTTTGTAATACTACTTTCCATACTGTCACACACTCACCTCTTTCTTGGTCTTTTCATTCTGTTTCATTTGCGTCTGGAATTGCATGGCCGCGTTGCGTAGGAACTGAACGTACTTGGCCCTGAAATCACGAATCAAGTATTTAGATATCAAATAAATATACATTTTCGTATACCTAGGCCATGAATGTGCGTTTTATATGTAAACTTATGATAATTTTGCTCAGTTATAAATTTGTCTTCAGCGGAACAGGGGACTAATTGACAATAGGCGTTTTGTCGTCCGCACTGCCCGATCCGGCGCAAATTACATCATCACTGCAAAATGTTTAATTTCAATATTTTCCCAGAAATCCAGGACTAGTTTAAGCCGGACTAATTTATTTTGGTAAAACCTTCTCAGCCTCATTTTACAAAGTAAGACAACACATTAGACATGCCTACATTGTATAACATTTATAAACGATTTATGTGATCAGAGCCGCTAGTCGTCCTTACAGACACACACACAAGACAAGTGCCGAACGGATGAACATTCAGAACACAGACAGGAGAACCCTGTCCAACGTCTGTCCGTCCGTCCATCGACACATGACACCCAAGGGTGCTGTCCTGGCGCCGTCCGCGTCAGAGAATGGATTAGCTTTTACATCATCTCATCTTAAATTACGTTTTTGCCGAAAAGAGAAGTATAACTATTCGGTAATGTCAGAAAAAAGCATAACTATTCGATTATGTCAGAAATCATTAAGACTGGCCTTTCCCTTGTGCCATAATAACAAATGCAAGGGTTCCAAAAACACAAACAGAATCAAATAACCATAATATCAATGCAAGTTTAGGGTATCGAGCCAAAACATTTCCCCCTTATCATTGGGCACATGTCATGGGCTTATCATCAATCGACGAATTTCAGATGACTTGAGGTAAATATAAAATAACTATAATCATACATGGTGTATATGAAACACTTACTCAACAAAGAGGTCGACGAGCTCCTGCCTGAGCGTCACCAGCTTGTGTCGGTGTTCGCGCGGGTAGCCCATTGATTTGGCCCGTTCTGAGAACTCGCCAGATTCGTCTGTCGGGGAAGAAAAGAAATGAATATATGTATATATGCATATTTAGTGGATTTTTTTAAACTTATTTTTTTTTGGAAAATTGCATTTTGAAAACATAGGTCACTTTGAAATATCGTTTCTGCTTTTGAAAAACCCCTCTACTCAATCACCGTTTCCAAAAGGAAACAACTCATTTGGCTACGGGTACTTTAATTTTTCAAATGGTTTGCTCAGTTAAGAATTTGTCTTCAGCGGGACAGGGGACATATTGACAATAGGCGTTTTGTCGCCCGCACATGTATTGTGAGGAGGTCGGGGACACAGTGAAGCTAGTCTGCCCCTCTCTAATGGCGCTGGTCTGCCATTCCCTCCTCTTATCCCCTCTTTCCTCTAAAATTAATTTAACCAGATAATCCGCACAGTTACTCCCGACCTAAAATCAGCCCTCCCTCTTTTTCGACACCTTCACTTACTTGCAAGGAAGTTTGCATCTGGGGGAAATGTGCGAAGGAGATCAAGCACATAGTGGCGCTGGTCGTTGCCGATGATGCCCTTGCACTCGACCGACGACAGCAGCTCCACCTCCTCGTCCTTCTCGTTAAGCACGCTGTCAATCAATGACGGACATTAATTGTATTTTAATTGATATTGTCAAGGATTTGTCAATATGTTAACTATAACTTGTATTTAAACCCGCATTTATTCGTGATGATAAAATCTAAACCTTACAAATACATAAGCACGCGCACCGTGTTATTTTGCTTTGTAAATTATGATATTTTATGACAGAACATCTCACATCGAACTTGTGTGATCAGAGCCGCTAGTCGTCCTAACAGACAAACGCCAAAGACAAGTGCCGAGCGGACGGACATTCAGAACACAAACAGGAGAACCCTGCCCGACGTCTGTCCGTCCGTCCATCGACACGTAACACCCAAGGATGCTGTCCTGGTGTTGTCTGTGTCAGAGAATGGATTAGCAATTGCATCAATTCACTAATGAGGAAAACTTGCTTTGGAGATGGATAACTATATGATCATTTCACTTTCTGAAGTTACTCACGTGTGAGGACGAATTTTTAAAGCACTGGCAGTTTTTTGAAGCTGAAAAAATAAAATGCATTGATATCAAAATACTATGCATAGCATCATTCCAACGAGACTTTTAAGATCATGACTAACACTACACTTTTATTCATTCGTCCGCAAAGTATTCATGTTTGATTGTTATAATCATATAACAGCGATTGTATTGATTGGTGAAAGTATATGCGTAATTTTTCTGGAAATTTTTCTGCGTTTTGTTACCATGCCAATATACCGGTAGATCGGGAAGCGCCACGAGTACATACCAGCTGGATATATTTTTCGTTTGGCACGACAGTTTTGCCGAAGTCGATGGATCCGTACACGACAGACTGTTCTTGCTCTCGCTCCAGGATTCCTGTGTAACATTTATCATACAAACGTGTATTTAAATTTTATTTAGAATACGATCGCCAAATGCGCGAGCGACTTGTTCTTTAAGCGACTTGTTCTTTAAGCGACTTCATTGCGCAATTTCATTGCGCCATTTAATAATTATTGATTATTGATAATTATTGATTTTTCATAGTTTTAATCTATCTTTATAAAATCATTAATATCAAATAACTAAATATATGATATACTGTATATTATTCAAATTAATTTTTATTATTATAATACTGGTACTATTGCTTGCTCTCACCAGGAATGATAGACTGTGCGGTGACCCTGTAGCCCCTGTAATCGACCACCACGGTGCCCAGTGTGTAGACGCCTTCAGTGTCCACTTGCGAGTAGGCTTTGACACCCTGTAGGTCGCTGCTCTGTATTGAAAAATACAAAGGGTAAAATGGTTTATATCATGATGTATTTGGTAAATAATGCATGTTGTATTAGAATGTTAAATAACTATAACTGCATGTTTTCACGTCATTTTTTATGGGAAATATTTGTCCAAAGAGCGACCGCGGTGAAGGAACCGAAGGCAAAGCCTGAGGTCTATCCCGGGCGGTCCTCGAGGGGCAAATAGTTTCCAGTATTTTCCTGCAGATTGTAATACGTAGAAGTTTGAAATTGGGCTCAGTTAATAATTTGTCTTCAGCGGGACAGGGAACTATTGACAATTGTCGTCCGCACTGCCCGCTCCGGCGCAAATTACATCATCATCGCATATTGCTTTTAAGGCTAGATGTACTTCAAATTTAACTACAAGACACCTTAAATACCAGGTCATTTCAATCTCAATTATGTTGATCATACTCTGCTCACTATCAAAATTAACATATTTGTCTGGTTTACATGATTATGATAAGAGCCGCTAGTCGTGCTAACAAACAAACACACAAAACAAGTGCCGAGTGGAGAGCCCTATCCGACGTCTGTCCGTCCGTCCATCAACACGCGACACCCAAGGGTGCTGTCCTGGCCCCGTCCGCGTCAGAGAATGGATTAGCAATTGCATCATCTCATATTGAAAGACATTGTTTGAGAAGGAAGCTCTACTAATGATCTGATATATTTTTGCCTTATTTTGCATTAAGTTAACACCATAAGATCGGGAACTTATTTGAAATATAAATAGTTGTTAATGAAGCGTACATGTACTCTACATGTATATTTCAGACAAAACACATTATCCTTATCAGGTAATGTGTTATTTCATGCCAAAGATAGTTAATTTTGTCCACAGCGAAACTCCAACGCAAATGACAAGTTGCGAGAAGCATTAGAGTGGACAATGGTATTGGATACTATATCCTTTGCAAGGTACATATATTCTGGGCCCATATGCATGAAAAATCTTACATGTCTGAGTGCACTCACATTCTGAGTCAGTAGGTTAAATCTTAATTCATGGCTAAATTTATGTAAATTAACAGTTAATATTATAATTGTCAAAGTGAGTTCAAGCTATTTAGTGCATTTCAATCAGAAATACGATTTATTAACCGAGATATCGATGTCGAACTTAGAATGTAAGTGCACTCAGATTGGTAAGATTTTTCATGCATATGGGCCCTGATTTCGGTAACGGAAATACCTTCAAACTAAATTGGATTGCCAGGCAATATCATTATTGAATGGACAATGAACATCTTCAACCAGTTACATAATCAACAAAGATTTACCCGTGTACTATGTTGTGCCTTTCGAGAATAAGATTGAATGTGCCACTGGGTAGCGAAGACACAACAAACGCTAATGTTTCTCTTGCTCAGTTATGAATTTGTCTTCAGCGAGACAGGGGACATAATGACAATAGGCGTTTTGTCGTCCCAACTGTCTACTCCGGCGCAAATTACATCATCACTGCATAGATTTGTGACTGTCGTTTGCTCGTCACGAATATTGACTTTATAGTAAATTTTCTTGATGTTTATTTCAGACAACAAACCAAAGCGACAACAGTCTTTAGTATGAGATGTGCCTAAAATATCTAATGTTGTCCACAGCGAAACTCCAACGCTTAAAAAATCGCGAGAAGCATTAGAGTGGACGATCCACTATCGGTGAAATTGCACGTTTTACATATACCAGTACATACTTTATACAGCCCGCGTTAATACATTCCACTACGGAAAGGCATTTGATAATCAGACTTGATTGGTATGAATTCATAATTTTGATTAATTGCTCAGTTATGAATTTGTCTTCAGCGAAACAGAGGACATATTGACAATAGGCGTTTTGTCATCCCGACTGTCTACTCCGGCGCAAATTACATCATCACTGCATAGATTTGTGACTGATTTTATTTGAGGTTTGATGTTCATTTCAGACAACAAACTGAGGCGTCATTAGATAGTTAAGTATTACATGTGTCTAAAACATTAGGTGTGGTCCACAGCGAAACTCCAACGCATAAGAAAAGTTGCGAGAAGCATTAAAGTGGACGATCCACCATTAGCGAAAGGCACAACCAGAGTTAAGTAAATATTGAACAGTGTTGAGTCGAGATTTTAATATTGCTCAGTTATGAATTTGTCTTCAGTGAGACAGGGGACTTGGTGACAATAGGCGTTTTGTCATCCCGACAGTCTACTCCGGCGCAAATTACATCATCACTGCAAAAACTCATCGTTCTCTCATACCAAGATTTGCATTATAAATCATGAATGGATTCTTATATCCAATCGGGTTTACCGAGCCAATATAAGCCGCAAAGATATGAGTATGATTTGAATCTTATATTATCACGGGTTAACAATATTTACCTGACGGGTCTAAATTATTATTAAGCCTTAAGTATGACCATAATTTCTTCTTAACACTCTACCGGGTCCATATGTCATTATTAACTTACCGGGCCAACATAAGCTGCATGGTCGCCGCCAAAGTCCTTATAGTGATCTTTGACATCGAATCCGAGACTGAAGAAGATGTTGTTCCACAGGAACATCTGCATTCTTTGAAGGGAAAACATAACATTATATTAGGAAAATAATATTTCATGTACTGTAATCTTTGTTTTAAACGATTGAACTCAAATAAATCGCTTATACAAAGTGGCTGCTAACGAGCATGAACACTCAATGTCGTGTATCCTAGAAGCTATTTCAAGCATGCATAATAGTGTCTTAAGCGGTAAGGGAAAACTAAAGAGATATAGCCTATATCTACCTCACTCGAGATCGAATTTATATCCTTAGCACGGTGTTATAGGGCCTACATGTACACTTTTATATCACCCGATTAAATCGGGTGATATAAAAGTGTACATGTATGTCTTCAAATTTTGAAGACATACATGTATAGCGGGTCCGAATAATTGAAATAAGATATTGCAATAAGCTACCAAATATGTGCCTTACGACGACACTTCTACGTTTTCCGTTGGAGGTTATAAAGTAAGCAAGAAGGGTTCAACAGCAACTCACTCCCCCAACCCCTTAGCAACCGCTACTCACTTGCCCTCCTCGCCGGGGTTGATGGGCATGATGTTGCCATCAACAACAGCCACGGCACCCCGCGTCGCTGCCATCACAAAGTCGCTGTGCACCTATAGGAAGAGGAGAAGGAAATGGTCAAAATATCATGCATTAGGGATATTGGAGGAGGGTTAGTATTCGTGAATATACATTATTTCGGTTCCGGAGGACTTGCATATTAAAGATTTGAGGCTTCCTGGCGTAGATAATAGATTGCTAGTTTATTTTTCTGAATGCACAAGTTGTGAACCACATCTCATTTCCATAGTTTTACAAATGTATTATCTATGATCATAACGCCAAAAACTACCAGCACACCTTGAAAATGGCCCGTTCGCGAATGAGTCGCTCGGGCAGCGTTTTGCGCGACAACTCCCGCGTGGTCTGCAGCTCTTCGTTCCAGTCACGTGTCTGGCCCGGAATGTGCTCTTCGTAGCCCAACCGGGAACTGTAGGCTGCGAAAACGAAGCCAACATTCATAGTTAACATTTGTTTTTAGCTTTTACATATTTAAAGTAGAAACAAAACATTAACTATACGGCAACAAAGTTGCCACAGGATATATCTTAAATCGAAATTAGGGCGTTTTTTTGGTCCTTTCCTTCCTTGAATGGTTTGGCACATAGCCTTTTCAATAGGCGAGTTGATCCAAAACAACTTATTTTTTGGCTTCATTGCATATATATAGGCATTTTAGCACTGACCCAAAAATCTAAAAATCAGTCTGTTTTACCATTTTAAGACACCTACCATCTTCGGCACGCATGGCGTCGAGCGTGTGTGGGTAGCCCGGTGACAGCCAGCTGTACACCTGGTAGGGCGTGTTGACGCGCTCGTACGGGTGCTTCTGACCCCTGCATGCAACAGAAAATGCACAACAATTTATTTAATTGTATAATAGAATTAATGATTTCAAACTCATAGAGCGTGTTGACGCGCTCGTACGGGTGCTTTTGACCCCTGTATGCAAAAGAAAACACGACAATAAGATATATGAAACATATTTTATTAACGTGTGGGTAATTCTGATCCCTATATGCAAAAGAACAAGATTGTTACGGAATGGACAGTGACCCAGCTTTAGTATTGAGTCTAAGCCTTTGAAGCAATAACCAAAGGGGTAGCTAAATAATGCGTTTCTTTACAAATGAACTTTATATTGATACATTTGAATGCATATTAAAATACACCAATCAAATATACCCGGTACGTATATTGAGAATGATATGATGTCGAATTCATGACACGATAAGCTTCGGGGACAAATGTGAATTAATATAGAAGTTTATTTTAAAACGCTTAATATTTTGCTCAGTTAAAAATTTGTCTTCAGCGGGACAGGGGACATATTGACAATAGGCGTTTTGTCGTTCGCACTGCCCGCTCCGGCGCAAATTACCTCATCATCGCAGAGTTTACTTTTTATTTTACTTTTTACGCAAGTAACTTAAATATTTTTAACAGACCTATTCATGTATTATGATCAGAGCCGCTAGTCGTCCTTACAGACAAACCCACAGAACAAGTGCCGAATCAACGGACTTTCAGAACACAGACAGGAGAACCCTGCCCGACGTCTGTCCGTCCGTCCATCGATACATGACACCCAAGAGTGCTGTCCTGGTGCCGTCCGCGTCAGAGAATGGATTAGCAATTAGGCTACATCATTTCACATAAAACGAAGCACTTATACCAAGACATTGCTTTATATAATTAAATCCTTTTCAATCAAAATTGTGATATTGCTCAGTTAAGAATTTGTCTTCAGTGGAACAGGGGGCATAGTGACAGTAGGCGTTCCGTCACCCTCACTGTCCACTCCGGCGCAAATTACATCATCATCGCAAATCTGTGGCACACTACTACAACACTTACTAGGCTCGCGCTAGACTAAAATTTTCTATCGCAAAAGTTGCGAAAGCATGACAATTTTCATTCGCATTTTTCACATTTACTTCGCCACATTTACTTCGCCAAATCTTAGCGAACAATTTCTTCCCGAAATTGTTTCGCAAATATTGCGAAAGGCCTCGATTTTTATTTTCGTAAGTTTAAGATAAAATTCGCATTTTGCGAAGATGCGAACGGCTAGCGCGAGCCTAGACTGACAATAGTTTTAAACGTAAAGCAGAATCACCTCTACGCATGGATTATAAGCATGGCTTTGCCATCGTTAGCGAATAATGAAGAGGATTTTAGGCGGGGTTTCATAGAATTCTTACCGTCGCTTGAGAAGCAATGCAAAGTTGCGCTTGAAGGTGGGACTGACGTGGCCAAGGAGGTCGACGAGCGAGTGCGCCATGTACTTGACTTGCGTTGACTGCCGCGGGTTGAACTCATCGTACGTCGATCTGGAGTAATGGATAGAATAAGAATGAGTGTCAGCCTGTTAGATCAGGGGGTTGGGAAGAGACATGTTAAAGAACAACCTTACGTTATAGGACGATTATTCATAAAATTCAGATCGCCGAAAATTGCAATATTTCAGAATTTCCTAGATCAAATTTATCCTCTTTTTTAATAGTTCAATCCGCCATGTCACAATTGCTCTACCCTTTCAAATTTTAATTGATTTATTCAGCATTTTCAATCCGTGCCCCCTCCCCCTTGTGGTTTAAACAAACATGTTTTAAGCAGGGTTGCACATAAGGATTTTTTTACCTTCGCCAATCTGGCGAAGGACTTTTGATTCACCTTCGCCAAACTTAATTTACCTTCGCCTAATTTGTTAAGTACACAAAACAACACTCGAATTTTCCTTGTATAGATAATATTCCTACTTAACGTAACAAAATGTCTATCGCAGGTCTTGACCTTAACCGAAGTTTGAAGGTCGCGATCAGGCGACTTACTCCTACAATCTGTTCGTAGAACCGATAAGTTTGTCGGCTGACTGTGTCATGTCCATACCAGATTTTATGTTTTAGAATGACATACATATCCCTTCTTAGGCGCAACCAAACTATCTTAATATATTTATCAGGAAATGCATTAATAGACTATGTAACTTTTGTACATCAGTCTATGGGGAACAACGAATACATAGATGTTTTGTAGAGAAATCGTATCATGGATAGTTGGATACTAAGGCTTCGTCGGGTATCTTAGGTAGCCGGATACCGGATAATCGCTTTGGTTCCCGACCTAATTTAGGAACGGGTACCCGAAATACTGCATTATTTCTAAATCGTAAATAGGATTTAATGAAAAAAATCATACTTTAAATGAGATTAAAGATGCTCTGTCAAAAAAAATCCATTTCTAGATTGTCGAACTAAGATTTGTGGTATAAATGAGATTTAATATGAAATCTTATATTTGATTAAAAAAAAAAGTAGCACATCGTGATGAACAAATAGAAAGAGAATCATTAACTCATGTGAAAACGTATTCGGGTAGCAAAATACCTGACCCGGCCCTAATGGAAATGGAATTTAATATCAGAGACAGAAAATTGCACATTATACCAATATGGGTAAACGCAACTGATATATGTACAATACATAAAAAAATTGTATTAAGATGATTAATGTATATATTAAAGTCACAGTTAATGTCAGTAAATCGAGCGCCGGAGGTGCGAGCAAAATCCACGTTTAAATTAATATGACTAATGTATGAAAAAAATGTTCACAAGAATATGAATTTGGCCAAAAATTTACCTTCGCCAATTTGGCGAAGGTGTTTCAATTCTCCTTCGCCAAATGGATTTCACCTTCGCCATTGGCGAAATGCGAAGGCTTATGTGCATACCTGTTTAAGTGTTCCACTTTCACATTTCAATGACTTTAAATTCGCCTGAATGGTGATTATCTTACTAAAGTGAAACTATGTTAACCCCATGGATAATGAAAATGATCAGAGAAATCAAACACTGACTGGTTGACGAAGAAGCCCTTGGTGCAGCCCGTGATGTAGTAGCGCTTTTCCTCCAGGGTCACCACTTCTAGGTATACCAGGTCACCTGTTATCAAAAAGTTCGTATTGAGTTTAATATAGGGAATTAAGGGGAATTATTAAGCAGCGAGTCATTCATTGAAATCAACCGATGAGAGCTGATTAAACCTGACAAGTATATGGTTATACCAGTATATAAAGATATTATACTTTTTTATTACTTGTTATTACTTTTTTATTAATGTTTGCTGTTAATATATTAAACTTCGAAGATGTCAATTATTGCAGGGGTGTACCTTAGCGGTCGCGCGGTCGCACATGCGACTAACTTTTTGGCCATGCGACTAACTTTTCAAAGTT
>LQRL01013743.1:0-12079 GCA_001703475.1 Hydroides elegans | reverse complement strand
CCAAAAAAAAAAAAAAAAAAAACGCTGGTTGCGTTTTGAAAAAGTAGACACTTTTTGAATACCCATAAGGACTTACAATGCAAAGACAGTTTGGTTGGATAAAAAAAACTGGAAATAGCTTCCTGTGTGGCGATGCCTTAAGTCGAGGTGGGGGATATGCAATTCACGATTGTCTTGGACATAAATAACAATTTCGATAAGATGAGCCTCGCAAGATTATTTTTGAATTTTCGCACTGTGGAATTTCGGCAATTTTGTTCAACTTTAGTTTTTCAAGGCAATTAAATGCGGACATATACGGGGACATTTTGAATTATATATAATACCTAACTATGTGTATAAAATTATCCCGAATCATAGGTGGTTTAGCGGTAGAATGCTTGCCTGTCATTCGGGGGGCTGGGGTTCGATTCCTAGCCGATATACGTTTTTTTCTTCCGATAGCTCTATTAAACTGACACAAGTTTTAGCACAATAAAGGCGATTCTCATGACAAATGTAATTTTGTCGATCAATGAGGCTTTTCCTGTTTTCAATTAAAGTTTAATTTTCAGGGAAGCAATCAATAATAACAAAAAGAAAGACATACTTACGCTTAGATGATTCATAGGATTTTGTCTTAGGTTTTGAGGAAAAGAATTAAAGGCTTGCCACACGGAAAATTTTCATCAGCTTTTAGACTATTATCCACACAAACCACGTTTAATCTATCTGTATTCCTCACGTGAAACCTAAAAAGCACTCGTTGCGTTTGGAAAAGCTTGTCGCTTTTTTCCCACAAGGGTCACATTGCAAAAACAGTTTGTTCGGATAAAAAAAGCTGGAAATGCCTTAAGTCGAGGTTGGGGATATGCAATTCACGAGTGTCTTGTGTTATGTATAATCATGCCAATTTTTTTTTGTCACCGGACAATGAATGAATGTATTAAATTTCAATTGTAAACGCTACCAGTGACGATGCCTCTACACTAACATAAAGTGTCGCAATATGTCATGTAAAACAATATTTCTATTTTGAATTTTAAACACGACCAAAGTTGTCAAATTCACGACCTTAAGGATACACAAAATACAAAATGAATAATTAAATGTTGTATATGCTTATCGTTGCCCAGTGATGTCGCGCGTGGTGGAGAAGAACGCGGAAGTGATCCACAGTCGCGAGCAGCACATCCACGACCTCTCCGACGCCCTGCATGACACGCGCACCGACTTCGACAAGCAACTCAAGGACCTGTTCATTCAGCAGGAACACAACAACTACATCGCCAAAGTGCTCGGCCACTATGACAAGCATACAAAAGGTGGCCACTATGACAAGCATCCTCCAAAGGGTGTGACCGATAAGCGTCCTCCAAAAGGTGGTAGCGATGCACATTGTGTTGGCGCTGATATGGCGCATGCGTCGTCTTGGACTCATTGTGGTGACGGAGGAGGAAGGCGAGTCTCATCTTCCCCGCAGCGTGTGCGATTTGATTTACACGAGGAACAAAGTGGTGTAGACACCAGTAGAAAATACCAAGGTCACCATTCATATCAACATAGACGTATGTTAGGTCCACATAGCTGAGACATATACAATATACATATTGATGTTGTTTTCGAAATTTGCTCATTGAAGCCATACACTAAAATTTGGATTACATATTCCAATGAAAGTACTGTGATACAAATTATGTATTTTATGTTGCTGACAGTTATGGTATAAGTGTCATCTATTTAGAATGTATTTTCAATATTTTGTTATCACTTATTTATTCTAAACTAGGAAAAATTATCATATATTGTGTCATTCTCTTGATTGTTTCGCTTATTACAATTATTTAATGATCAAGATTGCCATTGACGGAAAATCAGATTGTAAACAAATAGCTCGACATGATTCAAACTTAAGATTTTCAGTTCATTGTTAGAGTAAGTTTTAGTTAAAATAGAATTCTATTTGATTTTCTCTCTTATTAATTCAAAGTCACTCAGTCTCTCACACGCCACAGATGACAAGAGGCCGCTGTTGCATCGTGTTGGATGCAGCATCCAAACCAGAATTTGTGCCAAAAGATATAGGATATATACAGACCATACTCAGCTCAGTTTTAATTTCAAACCTTGGATCTTCGTATTGCATCGAGGAAATGCATATAATTTTACCTTTATATTTTATAATCCAAATCGAGATAAATTATTCTGATTCCATCTAAAGAGGTTATCATATGTTGCTAATATGTTTTCACAGATTTTACTGGATTGCTACCCAATTCGTTACTGCTGTAGGTGTTTTTTGTAATATTTTGCAGGAATAAATTGTGATAAACTCGGTTTTTTGCTTCTGTTTTGTTGCGTCAATCACATCCCAGTACCAGTCACAATACTACTTGACATCAAATCCTGTAAATTTCACACACCATAAAAGGAGTACAATGAATTATATAAGTCTCAAGAATAATTCGCTATATGTTTATTCTCCCTCATTTTCTATGTGATCGATCGATTAACGATTATCGATCGAGTTTATGACAAACACACAATTCTGAGTCCTTAAATATGTTAGATTTTCTCGGAACGGTACTTCAAACAATATAACAATTAAATATAGTAAATCACACTGTCCTCGTTATACATTATGTATGATATATTGTTATACGATTTTGAACTAATATTTTTTTACACACCATTAATGGATTATAATGAAATCTATAAGCAAAAAATATCTAGTATGGGCGTTAGGGTGGGGGTTTGGGGATAGGCCAAAACCCAAAAACAGTTTCCATGACATAATTAATAATATTTTGAATGGTATTGAAGATTCTTTTTAGGGTATTTTTTTGTATATTCTTTAGATGAATGATTGTTTAAATGTATGTTATTCATTATGTTTTAGCATAGTGTCTTATCCTTAACTTTAAATTAAAAAAAAAACGGCATAATACTAGTATATTATTCAGTCTGTTGGACTGAGGCAATGGGCGAATATAAATCGGAATTCAACCCACTGCGTTTCCGTAAGACAATGTTAGAGCGCATGGCGAAACTCAAGCAACTACCACGGGTCATACTATAGCCCGGGACACTGAGATTTCAGGTCTGCGCCCTTCACATAAGAAACGGCTTCTCTTTAAAAACATTTCAGTATTGGACATATATATTTCATTATATTCATTTTATGGTGTATAAAATATTTTACTATTATATCAAGCTCCTATTTTGAAATATTAGAGTACTGGGACATGTAATCTTAGCGTCGCGGGTTCGATCCCCGTTAGAGTTTCTAATTATTTTTCGGTTGTCGCTCCGCGAGGCTTGTGTTCGTACGTCAAACATGAGGTCATCACAGGATTTTTATGTTAATTATTGAAATTTATTATCTTACTATTGTTCGTAAAATTTGTGTGACTCAAAAATCAAAGACTTGTTTTGTTTAAATCGCTTTATTAGAATTTATTTGTTAACAAAAAAACTCGTTAACAATACATGAAATGTATCAAAAATCACAAAAGCAATGCTTTAAGTTGATGTTTTATCTAAAAATATGAACCCTTTATACTTATAACATGTTAAAGTCAGCACAGACTGTTAATAATGCAATCAATCTGAAACAGTGATCACTTGAATAGACTATAAATACAATGTCGGATACAAAAGGTATCTTTACCATTATACCTGATTTTCCCATTCGTTATCACAAACACTTGATAAAAATATATCTATATTCTATAAAATCGTATCGTTTATTAGATTCGCATGACAACCATTAACAGAAAAATGTACATATGACATACATACGTGGTCATATTCTTTATAAATAAATACAATCGTAAAACAATCAGTAGCTTATTCATTCTTTAAAGAAATTCGGTAAGCGATTGTTTGGAAATTCGTAATAAAACAACGCTATTGAAACACAATTTCTTTTTCATTTATGACTTTAGTCGCATTTTACACTTTTTAAGTTAATGCTTGGGAAGACGACCAAATGGCAAGAACGCGAGCTCATTACTTATGACAACTTTTACAATACAATCGGTTGGACTATAACATATATTGTGCAAAGTAAAATACGGTTCTGCTATAGGGATTGAAAGAAACAATGCATCATTAGATCACTTTAGCGATGGTAGAAACTAATGTTTCCTTAAATTTTGCGTCATATTATAACATCAACGATTCGTGTTTTCCCAAAGATCCCTAAAGCATAAAATGTAACATAAGTGCATATCTTAAATTTACATAGCAACACATTGGTTAGTCATAAAAGGCTCAATTGCACAACGAACATCTAGCAAACCGGACTAACACGCTCAGGTCAAAATCAAAATGCACCTCCACCTTTGCTGAAGCGAACAATCTTTAACAGCTTAATGATACAAAAAGAAAAATATAGAAGTGAGAGTACACGGCGTACATGTGTGTATAGTTGTCCCAAAAAGGACGAAAATCACAGATCCATAAGTGCAGCAGTACATATACAAAAGACTTTGCAAGAATACAGTGTTTATTGATCCGTTTAAAATGAAACTAAAACCTAGGATGTGAGTGTTAACATAAATATTCTATCAATAATTTGCCTAAAACCTTTTGAAGATATATGTATCTTATTCTGGATTTAAGATATATGTATCTTATTCAGGATTGGATTTGTGAAATAAATATGGGTAACCATTTAACGGATTCATTAAACAATGATTCTGATACATCAAGTCATAAAATAAATAAACAATGGAGATCAAGCTAGAAAGCAAATTACATACAAACGACATAGTAGTACATCTTGCTATTAACAGTATTAGAATACTTTTCACGACATTAGTAACATACTTCTGGCAAAAATTAGCATGACCAAAATGTCTCTACCCTACCGAAACTATATCTACTCTAATTCGATATCATGAAAAACAACTTGAATGAGTAACATATACTTTTCTTATGTCAATAGAAAAAAAACATTGCAATACATTTTTAGGAGATCATTCATCTTGTTATCTGCTAAAATTGGACCAAAACCGGAAAAAAATAACATACAATATGCATATCACAAAATAAATAAAACAGTATCAATATAAGTTAAGTGTAAATATTATGCATCACATCATTGAAACAATTCCAGATCATACCATCCATATTGCAACCAAAATAAACTAAATCTAGATAAGTTTATTCCTTTTTTTTTCATATCAAAAACGATAAACAATAATTTCATAGAACTCTGATATATAAATGTAATTACAAATTCGTGAGTAAATTAATAGTATTTTTCAAGCATAAACATCACAGCTAATCGATAGAGCATAAAAGCTCTAAATTTACTAATGCTATATCCTTAAACGCCTAATTTTCGTAAAGCCATTATAAATATACAAATCACAAATTAAGCTACACATGTATATTATACTCTAACGTCTTCTATCGTGATTCTTGACGGGGAAACAAAACTAACGAACCAAAATGAGCAATAAGTACAGAAAACAATTGTGCATTTTTACTGGAATACAGAATGGTCAACTCAATATGATATATTTTAAATCAAACGCAAATTGGTTATACTCTTCATATGTGTTCTAAATAAAAAGAAAATGTGCATTGGAAAATTTAGCACCCAATAGATCTAGTGCCAATATATAGCATTAACGCCTCGAGTATTTAATGAAATTAACGATAAAGCAATCAGATTCGGACAACTTGTAGAAAAGCCACAATAACAAACACTTTCCATGACATGATTAATGATATTTCATATAAAATTGAAGATTCTTTTAATGGTATTTTTGATATTATTTTTGTTTTACATTCTCAAGATGTATGATTCTTTTAATGAAATAGGAAGTCAACCCACTGCGTTTCCGTAAGTCAATGTTCGGGTACGTACCGAAACTCAAGCAACTACCACGGGTCGTACAATACCCCAGGGCACTTGAGATTTCAGGTCTGCACCCTTCACATAAGAAACGGCTTCTCCCTAAAAAAAGGTTCAAGATTGGACATATATATTTCATTATATTCATTTTATGGTGTATAAAATCTACTAATTCAAGCTCCTATTTTGAGTACCAATATAAGACCAGAGGACATGTAATAAGAACGTTGCGGGTTCGATCCCCGTTAGTCTCTCAATATTTTTCGGTTGTCCCTTCGGTTATATGTTTTAAATTATTCACGAATATTTTTACTGAAATCGTTACCAGCAGATTATGGTTATATAAGCACCTATTTGTTAATCTACATATTCATACAAGGAACACATATGATTAATTAATCAGCTGGCTAAACGTCAGTCCTGCTATTTGACATTTAGACTATAATCAACAACCATTTTTACCCGATACAATAACTCCAACAACCCACATTCCCATCTTCCATCTATCATGGATGCATAACACCAGGGTTCCATGGCTCCAACCCCTTACTCATAAATACCCTTTTCAAAGTCTCCTCCATCGCATAGTTGTCCCTTTCAAAACCCCTTCCATCTCGACCTCGCTATTCCTTTAGTTCTATGGCCATGTGCTTGTTGGCCTTGTCGTCGAAAGCGCGCTTGATGGTGACGACGGCGCGCATGTGCGTCACGGCTTCGAGACACGTGCCGTCGATTGACAGCAGCTGCATACCCGCCTAGATGGAGCAAACATATAAATCAATCAAGCTGTATGTTTTAATCTTGGATTGTTCTATTTAGAGAATGTGTTGTACCATAACGAGAAACACCAAATCAACTATACAACAGTTTATCTCAATTAAACCCAAAAATTGACATTGCGAAATAATAATTTGATTCGTGTACACTGTGAATCGACAATGTCGAAAATTACACTGTGACATTTATCATTGCAAAACATAACCACTAATCGTTTTCAGTCAAACATCAATTAGCAGAGTTAGGAATATGCACATTACCTTCATAGTGCCCTCGGCCTCGGCAGCTCCCCCCGGAAAGACGGCCTTGACCCGGATCTCAGGCTGCGCCTTGCTGTCCGTTCCTCCGGAGATGCTCAACCCTGGAAGTGTATTTGAATATTGAGAAACATTTGAAAACATTGTGGTATGATTAATTTTGAAATTTTATTATCATATTTTCCTATACAAACATCATTAGCCCAATTTTCTTCACTAATAAGCAAATTAATAACAAAATACTTTTCGACTTATCTAAAATGTCATTGAATAATGATAAGGAGCAATTATCATTAATATGTATTTATCTTAGACACTAATTAGCATTAATTTATTTTGAAATTTTAATGCACATCTTTCCAATCAAGGCCTTATTAGCATTAAATTAACTTAAAGGAAAAAGCTTGAACAAACATCGTTAATTTATAAAAAGAAAATAGACTATCAAATAACTGCCACACATATATCAGATAACATAAACATGGAAAACCGGAATACATTTACATACCAAGTGTCCTATGCGACTTGTCGAGATAAACCAACATCCGGTCACTGTTCCCTTTCGACGACGCTGACAACTTGGGCGAATCGGGTCTCTCGAAGAATGACGTCACATCTTCACTGGGAGCCGGCGGCGAACGAGTTGGGCTCTTCCTAAACAACCAGCTACGCGGTCGTTCTGGTTCAATAGCAGGGGTGTCTTCTTTATTATTATTCGTTATGGGTTCCGACGACATGTTGTCCGTGATTGTATCGTTATAGGCGGAATCAACCGCATCGTCTTTGTATTTCGAGTCACTCAGGAATCCAAACAAGGAATCGGCATCGTTATCCACATGCACCCCGTTGCGCTTTGCTCCATTCCGATTAGTTGCTATGACAGGTGCATCTCCATGACTACCATCACTGTGGCGTCGTTCACTGGATACATCAGACGGAGGCGTGCACGAACACTCACTTCCTGTCATGGACTCATCATCCGACGGCGGGGGCTCCGAAGGTGGAGGCGGAGCGATGAATGTGGGCGGAGCTCTCTTATGCGACGAACCAATAGACACGCCGCTGGTATTTATATCAGACTGGTTGTCCATCTTAATAGTTGATTGATAGGCAGGATTGGGCACAATGGAGGAGGGTGCCTCGGATGTGTCTGAGCGCGGTGTGAGCACACCGGATGTTTCTCCGTGAGTGGCAACCACTGAGCTGTCCCATTGGTTGGAGTCGGTCTCCATGGTGTCGAGGAAATCCAAGGTCGATGTGGCCTGCAACACCGACTCGGTCAGGTCTCGTCGCTTGGCCGGCGGCGTTTTGAAATCGCTGCAAAAAAAATATTTTTGTTTTAAAGTACATTGTATATTGCGAATTGTGTTTTAAAGAATATTTAAGTCAAATATATAAAATTTAGATTTTTGGATGTGTTGGTGTAGACATAACTGTCAAAAGTATCGGCATTAATTGTTAATGATTCTGTTATAATTTCCCTTGATATCTATCTAACTGATCGCAAATATTATTAGGTCAATGATTTTAGCTACCATTAAAGTAATATTAAAACTAAATACCAACCCTGTAAACGTTGTGTTTTGTCTTATTGACGAGGACGCCTCAAAAACCGGAAACATGCTGTCACTCTCAATATAATCACAGACCGGAAGTTCTGGCTTGGCACGACTCACAGTCATCGTTGACGTCACACTGATAGTGTCGTCTGCTTTCGTTTCGTCCTCAGTTGACGCCCTTCGCGAAGTGGAAGGCGTGTGGCTCTGTTTATAGCGCTCTAAGGTCTTGGAAGCTTCAATCAAGAAGTTCCCACTTGAGCGCTTGGAGCCCTTTTTACTTTGATCATCGCTTGACGTGTCCGATCCGGCATTTTGATTGGTGTTCCCGCCATTTCTAACAGCACCTGCAGAGTGGAATACTTGATGATTGGTTGATTTATTGATGGGCTTTAATTCTTTTCGTTGAGACTCTAAACTCTTAGTAAGGATACTGGCCAATGAGACGCCTTCTGCGTCGGCAGGGATGGGCTGGGCAATGGATTTATTGCTTTTGATTGGACTAGGCGAAGGGGAAAGACGAACGTGATTGGTGGCTGGGGTAATGGGTGGGGGAGGGGGAGGCACGGGAATGTCAGCGCTCCTGTTTTCAGAGCGTATTTCGTGTGTTTCTGATTTGTCAATAAGGAATATTTGAGGCTCTTCGGTTTTGATTTCTGGGGACTTTTGATTTGAATGATTTACTTTTATCACAGATTGTGCCATGTCGAAATGGTTCGCACCAGGTTGATCAAGATCATCCATTGTGCTATTCAATAGAGGCTTCTCTCCATTGAAGCTCGATTTACTGGCTTTTCTACTGACTCTACCATTTGGTCTACTTACAGGATTTGGTTTAGATTCTACTTCATGAGTTTGAATGGTTTTAGAAGGCGGCTTATATATAAATGTGGGACTTTTCGGTATGAATATGACGGCATGATCACTTTCCTCATTTTTAGTTTGGTTATCTTTAATTGAAATGCTTTTCGAATCTGAATTGCTTAATATTTGTGGTGTAACAACCTTATGAGATTTACGCTCGACATGAGCCAATGGCTTTGGACTGGATTTGGAAGTTGTTTTGCGTGTAGTTTCAATTATTTCTACTTGCTTCGAAACCTGCAATTGAGGAGAAGAGGGGACCGAATAATGATTATGACCTTGTCCAATAGGGGATTGCGAATCCCGTAGTTTTGCACGGGGTGAGGGAGGGGAAGGACTACGCGATTTATTATTACTTTGTGCGCTTAAGAATCGAAACGCATGGTCCAACGGGGAATGCTTAAATAAATCGGTCGGTGAATCGTTATTTAAAACGACCGGTGATTGTTGTTTTGGAGAGAGTGCGGGAGAGGAGTAGATAGATGAGTGAGAGGGAGGTGAGGGTGTGCGACGGGGGGAAGGTGAGTGTGAGGAGAGGGGTGATGGAGTGCGACGGTGTGCAAGGGGTGATGGTCGAGGGGACAGGTGAACAACAACATTGTGGTGCGCAGGGTCTAAATACAAAGTCTCTTTTTCTTCCACCGGCTTTGATAAGTCATGCATTTGTGTTATATGATTAGCGAGAATGTGATTGTGTTCAATTACAGGTGCCCGCATGCTGAAATTATCCGACACATGCTTCTCATTTTCTGGACGCTGTGGTATATCATGCACTACAGCTGTGCTCGAACTATCAATGACATCATGCCCATCATTCAACGTAATGGTCGTGACTTCATTTCCCCTTTGTGATGGTAGTGTGACTTGATACATGGATGCGCGAGTGCTGGCTGCCGATTGGCTAATCATGCGCTCACGTGACTCTATGACGTCATCCTCACTGGACATGCTCAGATGGTCGCCATGGTGATCATCACTATCGTTGATTTCAACCACAACAATGTGCCTGGGCATGGCTACGGGTGATCGCGGATAAGCATTGCCAAACTCACTCGTTCTTCTCGGATCCTGTGAATACGAAATATCTGACATGCTCTTTGATTTGGATATATCCAGACTTGATCTGGATAGAGAGGTAGTGGTTGCCGGGGTGACGTTCATTGGAGGCGGAGGCGCTTGACGTTTCTTGCGTCTAGTGGTGCTCGTTGTGCTCTGCATGCTGTAGGTGCTGCCTTCACTCAGGCGACGTGTGCGTCCTGAAAATGAATAGAAACATCAGGACCATGGCTTATAAGATAGCTTTTAAATACATGTGTATTTGAGATTGTAGCTACACGACCGCAACCATTAATCATGTTTTTGAGTAAAGAAAGAGAAAGGAAATGATTTTAAATGTATAAATATGTTAGTGTGAGCATGTATTTGTTTACTCAACAAGATTGTCAAGGGTTTGACTATGACCCAGCTTTAGTGCATAGCTTAAAGTATTGAAGTACATTGTACTTGCAAATGAGTAACGTTTATATAATATATACATTAAGTGTAAAAGTTATAAAAAACACGTTATAATGCTTAAGTAAGTCACATATCATCTATTTGTTTTCAGTTCTGCATCAAAATATTAATAGTGAATAATTTAACAATTAATCAAAATAACAACAACCTGAAAATATGTTGTGCATACAAGATGGCATTCGAACCCATGACCTAGTAAACGCGAGCCCCGTGCTCTACCGACTGAGCTACAGACCCCTTGTGTTATGTATGAACACACAAAAAAAATATATATGTAACAAGAGTGCATTATGTATAATTCATAACTTGAATTAAAGGAATTCCCGTATCCATGCGACAATATATTTTAATGCAATATATAAGAAAAATAATTTCTTATGGTTTTGAATGAAAACTTATTTGGAGCTGAATCCAGGTTCGAACCCACAATCTTGGGATCATTAGGCAGATACTCTATCAACTGAGCTATCTGAGCCAGATGTGAAACACCATGCTCAAAGCAGTCAATAAGTCTCATAGGCATAAAGCAAAAATCACAAACTTACTTAAGGTATGACGCGACATTATTTCTTTATTCAAACATCTATGGCAAAATCAGAATAATAACTAAGGGAAAGATAGGTGTAAGAGCAAAGTGTTTTCTCTATATAGAAGACAAATTGGCGGAAATGGCAAAGTCCACCATGGTAACTCAAGGGGTCAAACATTTTTATAAAGTTCTAGCTGGTATGAGGGAACCATAAAGAAACTTTGGAATGAAGTTTGAAAGCCCTATTGTCAAAACTGTGGGAGAAGATATGTTAAAGAACAAAAAAAAATCTATATAGACGACCAAATTGACGATGTCCACCATGGCGACCCAAGTTGGTCAATCGTCCTATAAAGCACAAGCTGGTATGAGGGCACCATAAAGAAGCTTTGGTTAAAATTATAAAGCTCTACTGTCAAAACTGTGGGAGGAGATAGGTCTAAGGGCAAAGAGTTTTTCTCTAAATAGAAGACCGAATTGGCGGAAATGGCGAAGTCCACCATGGCGACCCAAGTGGGTCAATCGTTCTGTAAAGCACTAGTCGGTATGAGGGTACAATAAAGAAGCTTTGGTTAAAGTTTGTAACTCTACTGTCAAAACTGTGAGAGGAGATACATTTTTTAAAAGTTTACGAAACTAGAAGGTCAGTGACCTTGGATCCCCCGTGAACTTCAACAATTCGTGGATGCAGGATGGTCAGTTTTTACTATAAATAACTTTGGAAATAACGAAC
>LQRL01013721.1:18379-49257 GCA_001703475.1 Hydroides elegans | reverse complement strand
GAGCAATTGCTCATTGTTGCTCATTGCTCATGAGCAATTGCTCATTGTTGCTCATTGCTCATGAGCAATTGCTCATTGTTGCTCATTGCTCATGAGCAATCACTCATTGTTGCTCATTGCTTATGAGCAATTGCTCATTGTTGCTCATTGCTCATGAGCAATTACTCATTGTTGCTCATTGCTCATGAGCAATTGTTGCTCATTGTTGCTCATGAGCAATGAGCAACAATGAGCAATTGCTCATGAGCAATGAGCATCAATGAGCAATTGCTCATAAGCAATGAGCAACAATGAGCAATTGCTCATGAGCAATGAGCAACAATGAGCAATTGCTCATGAGCAATGAGCAACAATGAGCAATTGCTCATGAGCAATGAGCAACATGAGCAATTGCTCATGAGCAATGAGCAATGTTAAAAGCAAGGCTCAGAGCCATTCTCTTCATTCATGCTTCAACCATTACGGAGGCAACATGCATAGATGCACAACTTGTTCTAAAACATTCGACCGACGTTATAATTTAATCAGACATCAATTCCTAATGCATCCATCAAAGCCGAAAGATATTTTGATGATGGACTTTCCTCCGATGAGGACAGCGATGAGGAAATGGATATAGAGGAAACGGATGGTAAAAGGGCATGGGATGACCTTGTAAAGCCAGTTCTCAAAAGGCATAAAGATAGCCTCATGGGCAAATGTGAAAATTATGAAAAGGAAGGCATATCTCCAGAAGACGCCAAAAGATTCGCATCTGAGGATATGTATAAGGTATAAGATCTACAAGACAGATGTTACTCTACAGTATGAACGTTTGGTCAAAGTCATGCAACAGCTTGAGAAAAATGGACATCATCAGAAAATAATGCGTGATGTGGATCGTTTCGAGAACAAAGGCCATACTTATGAGAAAGCTCTTAGACTAGCTCTAAGAAAAAATGAGGACATATTCTACGAAATAATCGATGATAATGATGCAGAGACTAGCGAGGATGATGATGATGATGATGATGATGATGATGAGGAGGAGGAGGAGGAGGAGGAGGAGGAGGAGGAAGCTAGTGATGGAGCTAGTGTTACCGATGAGGCTAGGGCCAAAAGTGACATAGACTGAAATGAACTATGAATGAAATGTTATCAGCAGATTGATAATTAATAAAAATGGTGCCTAGCGATTTTTTATTCTAATTATTTGATGCTAGTATTGATTTATGTTTGTTGTATGCATGTATATCGATTTCATTGTAATTTTGTGTCAATATTGCCATTGTATGTAAATTTAGTTGATAAAATGTGAAAATGTGTTGCATTTCAATCAATAAAATGAAACAAAATAAAATGTGTTTTATTTGCATAACAAACATATAACAATCAAACACATCAACTTCTAGTTTCTTTTTCATTGGGTGACCTCAAAAACACCCTGGACACATCATACCGTGGGAAATTATGTGGGTGCACCAAAATTAATAAAGCATCACATGAAATCTGGGGAGGGTTGCGTGCGGGGCTCCTTTTATATGGGATACGGAGACAACGCGTATTACGTCACACAAATAAGATCTCCTGCGAAAAATGTCCCGCAAATGACCAGACAATGCGTATTACGTCATACAGAAAAAAAAACTCCCGCGAAAAATTTCCCGCAAAAGACCTCATTAACTAGCCAATAGTGTTCATGTTATAGGGGCATGCTTCACTGATGATACAAAAAGAAAGCATCCCATGAGTATATGTGTTTCAAAAAAATATTTATTTTACATTATGTGACATCCCCGTTTCCCTTTTTCCCATAGTCAGTCGTTCGGTGTACCCGTCACCCGGATGACCTCATTGGTTTTCCCACCACCCCGCCATCAACAAACATGAAACATGTCCTAGCTTGCACGGATAGGTCATAGGGCGGGGAATACCGACAACATGTCTCAGCTTGCACTGATGACGTCATAGGTCTTGGATTCACCATACTTCCTCTACTTGCAACATTGTTTTTTTTTCTAGTTCATTGTAAAAGACCAATGCCATTGAATGAAACATTTCATTTTACGCTAAAAGTGAAAAGGTTGAAACGTCTTTTATAGACTTGCATGGTCAATGTGCCATTCTTTTCGATATTAAATCTTAATTGCTATGGTTTCTTACGATTTCATTCCATAATGCGATGCGCATGAGTAACGGAGTTAACGACATACTTTTTTTCCATAAAAATCGGCCAATAAATAACAATACCAGATGTAGTTTTATTTCACTATTTTTAGCTTGAGTTTTCTTGAAACATCAATTTTAACACAATGTTGCACGTAGCCCTTCAAATTTTATTCCGAATTTATTCACGCACAAAAAAATTGAAATATTCGTTAGAGGTGGTTGTATATGCATGTATTTATATTTTCTATTTTTATACAGGTGTTCATTTTATGATCCCAGCTAGCTACTGTAGGTTTTATGCTCAAATTAGCACTTTTGGAAAACCTAGATCATGGGATTATCCTTTTTTGTTGATAATATTTAATCAAATCGTCCTTGTTACGTATTTGTGCGCAATTTTAAGCAATTTAAGCAAGAGTTATTTCTTATTTACACAGTACCTTTTTTCTTTTTCTTCAAGTAAATCAATTACCTGAGTAAAAAATATCCCTTTTCATCCAACATTCAATACCTTTAAAGTTTCTTTTGATAACAATAAAAGTTTTAAAACTGTGCCAATGAGACTCACACTTTGACCAGAATTATGAACCATATTATGCCTTATATCAAAAACAATTCACATATAGGCAATACCATTTCTCTTCCATCATATTTTTGTTCGTTGGTCTGATTTTTATATGTTTTTCCCGGATACAAAACCTTTAAAAAAGAGAGAAAAACAATACATGCTGGTGGCATATTTAGATAACATACTAAACACCATCCCAAGTATGTGTGCACCAGAATGCTGCGTCAACAAAGCATTTTTATTCAGGAATGTGTGATGTGTTTTATGATCTTAATCAATGATAAACATACATAAACAGGTTAATCATACACAGGCATATTTTCATGAATAAAAATGAGCCTTCACACGGAATATTATTAAGGAAATCTAACATGGGACTTGCAAGAAAGCCTTCAAATAAATTGAAAAAAAATATTGGTCTATGCCATGCAACAAATGGATTATGTCTATAAGGGGAAAGAAGGAAGTTAATTTGAGGTTTATCCCTAACAAACAGTGTTTTTAAGGACCTGGCAACACGAGACTTTCCCCAGCTTTTTTATCATAACAACCCTTATTCACAATTATGCATTCCTAATGGGAACTCAAAATCGTATTAAAATCGATTTGCTGCGATTTTTAAATGTTTATTTGACTAGACTATAATTTAGGAATACATTGTAACTCACCGTTTGTTAGGATAAAAAAAATTCGACGAAGCTTTCCGTGTGGACTGGCCCTCATATATCAGTGGGAATTAAAGCAGCTTTAAAAGCTATAACAGGAGTGCTCAACGAACGATATTTGGAAGCTAATCTTATATGACTAACTTCGGGGTGAAACAGATTCATATGTAACTTAAAGCGAATGGATGAAATAAAATGTCTTTAAGTAAAAACTTGATTCTGGGTTTGCCAGCAAGGAAAGCCGAAAAATCGTCGCCAGCAAAGCGTTGCTGGCAAGAATAGAGCCTCTTGAATATATCATGCCTCTTTGAAAATTAAAAACATTTAGTCTATTCTTTTTTTAATATTTCAACTCTTATTTGTCCAAAGCAGAATTTATGTTGTTTATGGAATTCCTCGGACCTAAATTATGAAATAAAATAACATCGCTGGGTACTCCTGCGCGATAAACGTGTTGGCCAGAAACAACACATTCAAAAACAAGGTTTGTTAGAGCAAAACTCAAACTTTAAGAAACGTCACCATGTGACTAGACCCTAACACATTTGTTTAAAAACATAATCCTTGTTTATATACTGATGTTGTTATCTATTTGTCGTTCTTACTTTTGAGATCTTTTTTGTTAAAAGATCTTTTAAAAGTTAATGACAACTTTGACGCCTTATATAACTAAAACGATAAAAGCAATGCAAAATGATTTTGGTATTGCACATTTCTATGTGAAAATGCGGTTGATTTACAAAATGTGTTATTTCTAGGCATTTAAATTAAAAAGATATAAAATAAAAACATATTTTGTGACTTTTTTTTGTCCTTTTCATTTTTAAATGATTGTGTGAATCCAAAGAGGGACTGAATTATATTGGTCAGTATCTATTCAAGACATAGGCCGGTGTAACGGTTTCAAGCTACCCCCTAATTATTACCTTCCCGGTAATCTGAAACCGGTTTGAAGCTACCTCCCGGTAATCTGAAACCGGTTTGAAGCTACCTCCCCGGTATTTTGAAACCGGGTTGAAGCTACCCCCACCTGTTTGAAACTACCCCCTCCCCATTTTTTTTAGTTTTTAAATCGAAAAGTTTATCAATCGATATAATAAGGCCATATGGCACCATATTATGTCGCACTAATCCTTTAAGCCTAAAAAGGGGGTTGTGCGCGTTGTAGAAACAGAAGGGCCGTTAAGGTATGACACTGTTTCCATATACTCCGAGGATTCCGAGATTAATGCAAACCAATATGATACAAAATAACTTTATGACATGAGTTAGGATAAAAAACGTTAAGAAAAATAATGAAAAGGAAAAACTGAGGAGGGGGTATTTTCATACCGGTGGGGGTAGCTTCAAACCTGTTTCAAATTACCGGGGAGGTAGTTTGAAACCGGGTTCAGATTACCGGGAGGTGGCTTGATACCGGTTTGAGATAACCGAGGAGGTAATAATTAGAGGGGTAGCTTGAAACCGTTACACCGGTCCTATACAATGTGCCCCTGATGTGTTCTGAAGCATAACTTTTGACGCGTTGTATATAGAAGACCAAATTGGCGAAAATGGTGAAGTTCACCATGGCCATCCAAGTGAGTAAATCCTTCTAAAGATTACAAAAGGATACCATTAAGAAGCTTAATTGGTTTGAGCTTAAAAGCTCTATGGTCAAAACTGTAGATGATATGCACAAAAAGATTGTTAGCTCTACTATATAGGAGACACAATATGTGGGAACGGCGAGGATCACAATGGCGACTCAATCTTCTTATAAAGAACAAGCCGGTATGCGATTACCATTAAAGAATTGTGTTAAATTTGACAGCGCTACTGTTAATAAAGCTGGGGGAAAATATGTTTTGGAGCAAAAGTTTTGCACTACATATATAGAAGACCAAATAGGCGGAAGTGACGAAATCCAACACGGCGGCCGACGTCGATCGTTCTCTAAAGTAAACGGTTATGACGGCACTACAAAAAAAAAGCTTCGTTAAAAATATGAAAGCTCTACGACAAATACTGTAGGAAAAGAGCTTGTGTTAAAGTTTGAAAACTCTACGACCCACACTGTGATAGGAGATAGGTTTAGTAGCTAATACCTTTTTTACTATACGTAAGACCAAATTGTTCGGAAATGGCGAAGTCCACCATGGCGACCACAGTGATTCGATTGTCACCAAAAACACAAACCATCATAAGGTGACCATATAGATGCTTGTGTTAAAGTTTAAAAGCTCTACGACCAAAACTGTGAGAGGATATAGTTTTTTTTTAAAGAAAAACGATTACTGAATAATTAACTAACTTAAACTAACTAAAGTCAACGTATTGTCCTGAGAACGTGTTTGAACCTTATTATTTCCTTTATTTTCTTTGCAATTTTCCCAATTTTTCTGCAGCATATGCATCTTCTAAAACGTGGGCTTTTGCCAATTTTCGTACTAATCATTGAATTATAAGCATATTAAAAATAATAAAAATGATTGTTCAGGATATTTTCTTGATTTTGTGCATAGATTACCCTGTTCTCCCTTTTTCCTTTGACAAATGTTTGATTTTTGGACCAATGTTTGACACTTTTCCCGAAATAATTTGACCATTTCTGTCACATTCTTTCAAAATTAATTGGCTTAAGAGGGGTATCGACTTGGGTTCCAGGGTCGTCATTGTGCACCCCAAAATTCAATTCTCTACATTTGCAACATACGAGCTATGTTCTTACCGGAAACATGTTACTTTAACTCACTAACTAACTAACGGCGGACGACGCCGACCGATATCACAAACCAAAGTCTATGATAGGATAAAATTTGGTCAACCAAAAGGCAGGTGATAAAGCCAGGGGTATCGAAAAATGATGAACTCGAAATGTGTTTTGTGTTAAATACATGGCTAACATCGGCCAACCAGTATCTTCAACATGCCTCAGTGGAACTGCCGGTCGAATAGAAAAGGAAATGCAAGTAAATCTTGTAGCTGGACTCCATATTTATTACTCAAAATGTCAACACATAACTAAATATATAGACATGGCCTATGATATATTAAAAAGGGGGCGTTTACAAAGGGTTAGCATTAATATATATGTCAAAAGATAATCAAGTATCAAGTAACTTGCATTTGTAAGGACATGAAGTTGCAGGATTCCCGCATTTAGATCGCACTCATAGGCTCGGTCATCCGTCTTTGAACATTCGTATATATGATATGTTAACTTTTCTCCATGGTCATAAATTGTGTTCGTATATTTATATGTATACCTTTATCCATAAATTATCCAAGGAAGCAATATAGTTAAACACCATATATATAGAGCTTCTAAGTTAAATAAGTGTTATTTCAGGGTCCCGAATTAAGATCATCACGTCTATAATGGCTAATACACGATTGATTATGACCGTTCGGGTATTATTTCTAAAGTAAGACCTGTCTCATCGAAAGCAGTCGGTATATGATCATGCGGAATGGGCTAAATACAAAAATTTTACAATATCTGGCGGAAATGGCGGAGTCCACCATGGCGACCACAATGGTTCAACCGTTCTAAATAGCACACTCCATAATTAGATGGCCATCTTAAAAGCCTGGGTAAATGTTTGAAATCTCTCCAAAACTGAGAGAGAAGGAAGTTTCAAGAACAAAGAGTTTTTCTCTATAAAGACGACCAAATTAGGCGGAAAAGTCGAAGTCCACAATGGCGACCACGATGGTTCGATCGTCCTTAATAGCACATACCATGATGAGGGTACCGTATATAAATTTGGGTTAGAGTTTGAAAGCTCTACGACCAAAACTGTGAGAGAAGGAAAAAACAACTGAATAACCAACTAACTAACTAACTAACTAACTAACAAACTAACTAACTAACCCCGTTTTCGTTTTACGAAAGCTTGGTTAAAAAACAAACACATTTTTCTTTTTTATTCCTATATTTCTTTTTGATATATATATGCGAACTGATATTGACAACTTAATTGTTAAAATGTCGATTGGTGAAATCGCAGTAAAAAAAGTAACAACACTAACATTGCTATAACATAATGCGCAGATTAATTTTCTACAAATGAATGACTCAAATATAGTTATCACTTGACCAACTGAAAACGAGACACCAAAATAAAATACTTGTAGTCATCCTCTCGATTTATAAAATTTCACATAAGCCTACATATCAAAATACATGTATGCGATAATAGTATGCGCTAATATCAGTTAGAATATAACTTATCAACTAATGTTTCTTAAGAAGAGTATCTCTGAAATATGAATCGAAACATAGTTTAACTCAACATTTGTGATTGATAAGCATGTTTACCTGAAAACGCATCTTTCAGATATACAAAACGCGATTAAAATTCAATTTATTGTCTTTAATCAAGTTAATTGTCTTAAGTTAAAATCATTCGAGGCACATAAAACAAGTGAACCGGAGTCAAAAAATATATTTAGCAGTTTTAAGTTAAGCATTATATGATTAAAACTATATGCAATCTATTTCACATATGCACATCTGAGTAGGGGAAAAATGACGTTTAGTGGTCTGAGCCAGGAAGGAGAGGAGCTTATAGGGGGAGGGGGGAGCATTTTTTCTCTATGGTTGCGGTTCAAACAGTTAAATACAAATGGGGAGCTCCGTATTGATAGTTATACGACATGTGTGATGATTTTTTTTTTGTATCCTTAAGTAGGACGAAAGCGGAAAGGCGAAAGAAATATATATATTGATGTAATTGAAAATAATACATAAAAGTGTTTGTATTAGCTTACAGTAAAACTAAATATGCTTTGTAGTATTTGTGATGTTATGATCTATGAACGATACACATTTGACTTGCGAAATGTGTATGTGATATGTTCTGATTTTAATCACTGCTACATTGCCACGTCTTACAACATATTCTCATAAATAAATAGAATTAATGCAAAATCAAAGGCTTACTTTTAAATAAAATAAAACATGTTTTATTTGATTGAAGTACTTAAATCAAATAAAACTTGTTTTTAAATATTTTTTAGATACAGTTAACGCAGAACAGTGCTACATTGTCTGACCGGCACATGTCTTTAGGTAATTTAGACCATAAGTAATCATTTCTTATGCAAAAATGATGGCTAAATCAGACGGAACTAGTTCAACTTTATAATCAAACACTCCCTTTGATGACGTATGTATATGTACATACTTTGATGACGTATACACACTTCAACGCAAACATCTTTTTCCACAATTTGTGTAAACAATTAACGTAGCGATATATGACGAGGTCTGATGGCGCGCACATATATTTTAATGTGATCGAGCTTGGATACACACTTTATCACATAATGTATACGAGTGGTGTATTGCAGAGCGCATCATGATAATGACTTATGACGTCACACCTTATGATGACGTAACGATATCTGTCGTCACACTTGACGATGAATGATGACGTCATTATTTATGAGGGATAATGACGTCACGCTTGATGAGATGAAGACGCCACAGTTGTTGATGAATAATGACGTCATAATTGATGATGAATGATGACGTCACACTTGCCAATGAATGATGACGTCACATTAATGGACACACATGGTAACGCGATTGTGTATATACAGAGGGGGTAAATGGAGGCGCCAACAAAAAATCGGTTTTAAAATCAGTTTTTTCTTCTATCATTTTTTTTTTGTCCGTGGTCTACACGGAAGTATTGCGTCTTTGTTGCACGATGGGCCGAGCGTATTCCACAAAATCGTCGATTAAAACGGGCCATGCACCTGTAACAGATAAAAAGATAGTTTTTATGCAGAATGATAAGTTTTGTAACATCTTATTCATATAGTTTGGGTTTGATTAATAATTGCAATTTGGTATCGTCAAACGCTCCCTCCAGATCTGATGTTTAGACAATTACACGAATTCTCGAAAACGCCCCCCCCCCCCATTCTTGTGATCGCGCCCCCTACCGCTTTTAACGGCTCATCAACTAAACGCTCTCTTCTAAAAGAGAGAATGCGGTAAATGTAGAGTATACTTTGACTATATGTGCATCTGGGATAACGGGGTGGTAGATAGAGACGACTCACGCGAATTAAAGTTTGAAAGTCTGGTGGAGAGAATGAATTTACGTTTCATTTTTGAGGACATAGATTTCGATAAAATCAATTGGAAACATTATAAAGATTATAAATTGTGCATAATGACACTTCATTATGATTTGATAATAAATTTGGCAAACCGACAAAATTAAGTATGTGAGGTCCCATGGTGTAGAAGTGGTTAGCACTTTGGACTTTGAATCCAGCAGCCCGAGTTCGAATCTCGGTGGGACCTACTTTTTCTAGAAACTTTGACAAGTTTCTATTAGACTCAATTGGCGCTTTTTGGGCTTTTTTTCCCTTATTTATACCGTAACTATAGTTGTGGGTTTTACAACGGTTCGGGTAATACACCGATTTCAAAAACATAAACCACTCAAATTTGGATTTACATGTAAAATATAGCAGAATTTGCTATGCTAAATTTATACAAGAACAAGAATAATGTGCACCGAACTTTATTGAGACTACTCACCTTCCTCGTCGTAATTGCTCATATCATCGGCAATCATGGTGCTGAAATCGAGGAGCAAGTTCCACGTGTCTTTCGGTATCGACCGCTTATGATGTTCCTGTTACAATAAAATTAAATAAACAAATGAAAATAAATAAAATAAAAGAAACAAATAGACAAAAATAAAAGAAAAGAAACGAATACCTATAGAACATAGTACCAGCTAGATGCTTAACTTAAAACAATGAGTGTAAAATATAAGAAAGATTGGGTTCCAAACCAATGAAATGAATTATATGATATACATTCAACGCCGATTTGCTCAAACTTTTCATATTCGGGTGTATAATTATTGTTTTCTTTATGGTGATCAACGGGATATATCCAGTCGTGGGGACTTAAAACCTGTGTCAAGCCAGCATACTTAATTGTCACTTAGTAAACCAACAGGGATAAAAGTAACGTATGGTATGTATTGCTTTGTATCCATATCTTATCCATATATGCATAAGATATGGATAACAAAGCAATACAACAGACCCATGTGGATCTTAAGATGTGTTTACGACTGCCACATAAACAGTGGTTTATTTTAGATCTACTGAATTTAGTAATTTATGAATTTTCTGTATTCAAAATTTATAAATCAAATATCATGATCATACCACAAATCGCTTATAAGCATGACGCAAAAAGGTTTTGCTATCTCGAATAAATGCGACATTTAATTATTTTTTGAAAATGACTTACATTTAAAAATTTGCACCAAAGTTCTAAAAACCTAAATTTGTCTGCTAATACGATTCTCCAATATGCTATTGCCACATCTAGATCTGCAAAATAAAACGAGGAGAACTGATTACATAAGATTATATTTATTTAATAAATACTAGATATTAAATTCCAAGCGAAAAGCACGTATTGGGTATATCTTTTTCATCATACGGTTTCAAAACATTTTATTCATTCTAGAATATAGCATAGCCTGGAGATTTTTGAATATTAATTTGTTTACAAACATTTCAATATTAAGCTTAAAATACGCTTTCTATCGTGTTTATTTTGCTAATTTTGAATACATTCAACTGTGGTCAAACCCATATTCATGACAGTTCAATAAAGCGAGAGTACAAATAAATTCGTATAAAAATCAACTTACCTAAACCTTTTTGGCCTTCATTTTTTGCATAATTGAACGTGAAGTTATATAAATCTTTAAATCTATTTAAGTCACTAATATCTTGTTCGAAAGTACGGCACTTCATTTTCAACCCGTCTATGGAATCGACTCTATAACAGAAATAAGAAGAATTCTCTTATTAGAAAACGAATTGCAAAACGATCAATGCCTGAATTAAAATTTAATACATGTATAAAATACGCATTTTAAAATGAAGGGTATAGATGTAGTCAACTATGACTAGATGATAAATTTATTGATCACAATCAACTAATAGCTTAGTGAAGTATAGATAGGATAGATGCCTAAAGAGGCGAACTTTCGATAAGCAGAGCATCGGACATATTTCGGATCGAACTCATATACCTGAATTTACCATACGTTCAAAAGAGTTAACCCAACATATTTTATCGTAGTTGATAAAGTCAATATATATTGAGCAACTCCTTCCGTTAACAAACTAAATGGTTCCTTATTATCAATGTCAACTAGACCATACGCACCCAGGATAAATAATTTGTTCGTTATTATCATTCAAAACAAGGTGTAGCATAAGCCAGAATTCTGCCTCGTTATTTTTCGAGGGTACCCGATAATTTCCTCGGAAATATGTTGAGGGAATCTAAATTCGACCCTTATGCTACACCCTGCAAAATAAATGTATATTTCACCCCATACTCACCCTAAATGCACCATGCCATCTAGGAACTCTTCCCGAGTGAATTCACACTGTGTTGCTGCCTTGAATCGCCACGCGAGAACCAGAGTGACGCGGCTCTCGGGGTTCAAGTGGAGGTCCTCGAGCAACCGCATAGTGCCCATGGCAGTGATCTTGTCAGGCTCATCTGGGTCTTCAAAGAACAAAAATGCTTGTAAGATTAGTATTTACATGTATACTGCTTTTTAACATTAACAGCTGGGCATATCCACGTAACTTTGACATAGAAAACATAAAATCAAATTCATAATAGAGTTGTATAGTGTTGTATTTCGGATAAAACGATGTCCAAACCATACAAAATCGTAAAATTGTGTAGATTCGGCCAAGATCTCATATTGAAGTAAGCTTTATTGTAAGCATGTAATAAATTCAGAATTTCTATTCAGGATTTTGACCTTTTCATATGTTATCGTCAAAGTCAAAATATTGATCTTAAGTAATGGTTATTTTAACTTTTGATTTATGCAACTATATAGAACCCAACGGTAAAGTCAAAGTTGTGTTCCTTGAGGATGACTTTATATAATATTTGATTGTTTCATTCATCAAAAGGCATGTAACGTACGTAACGAAAAGTTCTTCTTGTTTTTATATCAATCTAATGAATCAATGTAAAGTAAAACTTTTTCTATAATATCCTCTTGGCTTATACCTCGATACAATAGAATATTAATCGTTTTGATTATAGGACTTGTTAACGAAATATAAATGTTTGAATTGTGTAACGTACGTAACGAAAAATGGGTCAAAATAAGTTTTTCTCTGAATTTGATTAATTTGATAAAATAAGCGGAATTAATCTAATCAATTAATTAGAGTTAATTGTAAGAGACAACACATAAACCTAAATGAGCATAAGTTTTCAGGAAATAGCATGTCCTTTTTGAATATTTTTGACATCATGTTCGATAGTTTTTTTTTTACAATATTTCTCTATAAATACATTCAATTTCTGTGCATTCAACGTTAAATTAAACTTTACAACTGATATAGCTAGTGTTAGAATATTAACAAGCCGGATTTATCGCTAAAATTGTCATTTTTTAATCGTGTAACGTACGTAACGCACTATGGTTGAATTTAGATTTTCACTTTTTTTTTATTTTAATGAAATAAGCACCATTAATCTAATTGATTAATCAAAATAAAATGTTAGAAACTTTAAATAAACATAAATGAGCTCACATTTACATAAAATGGAATTACTTTTTTTATAAATATTTTGACATCACATTTGATATCGTTTGTATCAGCATTTTTCCTTAAATATATTCAATACCAGGGCAATTTTATAACTTAATGATAACTTTTTTCCAACCGTACTTGGTTTCCTGCCATATTTGGGGAACAAAAAGACATGAATGGGAGCCTTCTTTAGATTTTTGTTCTATTTTGAAATAATTTAGGGACAAATTTATATTATAAATATGATAAATATGTTGCTTTTTGCTGTGGCAATATTTGATTATTTATTGATTTACAACTTCATTTTGATATTGTAATAACGTTGACATGCTGACATTTATTTTCTTCTCATTGTTATTGTCTCATTTAATGGCAATGTTTCATCATTAATTTGTAGTTACAAAACAATATTTTTCGCAAAAATAGGGGTATTTTGATGAAAATTGTGGTTTGAGTCTTATGTTTTCACTTTATTTAAAGTTATTTTATATGACGGCATCATATCATTTCAGTTTATCACAATAGTGATTGAAAACTATGAATCAATAGGCATCCTAGAAACAGTGATGACATTGTAACGTACGTAACGTAACGTACGTAACGGTGGTCGGTCAGATAAATGACATATTTTCGAGCATATCAAGTATCATAATACATAGTAAGTTTCATAACAAGAAGGCCAACTCAATACTTATTAAATCTATAATGAACTTAATCTGATCACGGACTTTCTGGAGCAAGCATAGCGACTTATGTAATGGGTGCGAAAAACCCATGTCAAAATTTGTAACGTACATAACGAAAACGTAATTGACTGTCATGAGAAGGAGAGTGTACTGAAAGGTTAGATGAATTTTGTTTTATGAACATAACCATCAATCCTTCAATTAAATACAAAATTATAAAAGAAAGGATGTCTGTAGACTATAATATATCCCTTTGAATACCAGAAACTCCCTAAAAATGTAACGTACGTAACGATGGAATTGCCCAGCTGTATTTTGAGTCTATAACCATGACCCTAAGATGATCCGTTCAAAAGTTTAAGCCCAGATCCATATATAAAACATACAATTTTTGCTACCAAATTATCGCTACATTCTATTGAACTAATTCGCACATATACACACACATACGTGTTGTTTGAGCCTGTAACTAGGGTAAATGGAGCTATTATGGGCATATTTGTGTGGGCATTATCCAGAGACAGATACAAGTGTGCGCGGTGGACAGATAAAAATTATCTGCCTTGCTAAACAAATGGTTTATCTGATATTCGATAATAACCATGGCGGTTCCGGTTTTCCTTTCAACATTATCTTACGTATGAATCAATTTAAGAAGTTGATATCATATTAACACTATCCAAATAGTCATTCTAAATCTAATCCTGGTTAAACAAGGAAGTATTTGTGAAACACGAGCAGGCCCCAACCGCCCTGAAACTCGAAGGGGTATGTTTTTTTTTGTAGATTTTAAATATATTTTCTATGAAAACCGCTATTTTTGGCCAATTTGACAACTTCTGGTCGGATATTTCTTACCGAAATTGTCGAAAAGCACATCTACGGACCACGGACTTTCATTTGAGCCTATAACCAAGTCTTTATGACCTTCCATTCAAAAGTTCGAGACCGTTCAAGCTCAAGTCATGAAAAACCGCTATTTTTTTTGGCTATTTTGGCCAATTTTACAACTTCCGGTCGCGTGTGTTTGACCAAAATGGTCAAAAGGCACATCTACACATCCACACCTTTTGTTTAAGCCCACTTCCGAGTCTGTACGACCGTCTGTTCAGAAGTTCTGGCCTGTACAAAAAAAGTATGATGGACAGACAGACAGACGGACGGACACCCCAAACCTATAGGCCCCCAACCTTTTGGGTTGGGGCCTAATTAACGACGACAAGGAAGTATTTGTGAAACACGAACAGGCCCCAACCGCCCCAAACTCGAAGGGGCATGGGTTTTTGTAGATTTAAAATATATTTTCTATGAAAACCGCTGTTTTTGGCCAATTTGACAACTTCCGATCGGGTGTTTTTTGACCGAAATGGTCAAAAGGCACATCTACGGACCAATACCTTTCATTTGAGCCTATAACCAAATCTCTATGACCTTCCGTTCAAAAGTTCTAGCCCGTACAAGCTCAAGTCTAAAAAAAAACCGCTATTTTGGGCTATTTTGGCCAATTTGACCACTTCCGGTGGGGTGTTTTTGACCGACAATGGTCAAAAGGCACATCTACGGACCAAGACCTTTCATTTGAGCCTATAACAAAGTCTCTATGACCTTCCGTTCAAAAGTTCTAGCCCGTACAAGCTTAAGTCTTGAAAAACCGATCTTTTGGGCTATTTTGACCAATTTGACCATTTCCGGTGGTTGTTTTTGACCGAAATGGTCAAAAGGCACATCTACGGGCCAAGACCTTTCATTTGAGCCTATAACCGAGTCACTTTGACCTTCCGTTCAAAAGTTCTAGCTCGTACAAGCTTAAGTCTTGAAAAACCGATATTTTGGGCTATTTTGGCCAATTTGACCATATCCGGTGGGGTGTTTTTGACCGAAATGGTCAAAAGGCACATCTACGGACCAAGACCTTTCATTTGAGCCTATAACAAAGTCTCTATGACCTTCCGTTCAAAAGTTCTAGCCCGTACAAGAAAGCGATGACAGACGGACGGACGGACAGACGGACGGGCGGACACCCCAACTCTATAGGCCCCCAACTTTGGGGTTGGGGCCTACAAATCGATGCAATAGTGATATGTAGCGGGCTGTTTGAGGGGTGCTAATTTGTTTAATAACTACAACTATATCCAATATGTCAGAATAAATCACATTGCATCTCATCCAATGACAGCACTTGTTGTTATGATTTTCCATAGGGTCACTTGTAGGGCTGTGTCGGGTACCCGACTACCCGACAATCGCATCGGGTACCCGAACCGAAAATTTGGGTTCGGGTACCCGAAATGTTGCATTATGGGAAAAAAATGAAAGAAGATTTAACTTTTAAAATGTTATTTATAAAGCAGATTTAAATGTTTCAGTCATCCAAATCATTAAAAATACGTTATCTGTGAGATTTTGTGAGTTAAATAAGAATAAACAAGATACTATGGTTATTTTTTTTTATCCGATTACAAAATTACGGCATATCCTGTAGAGTAAACTTAATGGGGGCCCTAAAGAAACCATGTTTTGAAAACTTCGGGTCGGGTATTGACTTCGGGTGTTCGGGTAGCAAAATACCCGACCCGACACAGCCCTAGTCACGTGACAATTCAGGGTTCTCGAAAGGGAAAGTCAGATACAGATTGTTGCCTCTAGATACCGATACAGTCTACAAACAAACGATTATCTGAAACCCGAGGCAGTCTCGGGAATGTATCTAAACTCACACAAATATGCCCTATATATAAATATGAAAAAATACATGTTGCTGGCCAATAACAAAAAGAAATAACACCTACTTTTAGCAAGGAACATCTACTGCGTTATAAATTGTTTATTTATTGCCTTTTCATTTTTATACATGACGATCATTCCGAAAAAAAAAACTCAAGACACATCACATAGACAAAAGTTTATCGTTTATCACGTACACCCTCTAATATTTATTATAATCCAAAGTCATATGTTATGCAGGATTTCGGAAATTTCGAGGAAAACAATCGGGTTTATTATTGTTAAGACACTTTTTAAAAACTAATTTAGGCAATGATTCATATTTTTATTTTTAAGAATTGACAACCAAAAGTTGAAATCTTACCTCTGTATCTTGTAAATAAGTGTTCGATTTTCTTCTTGTCGACAGTGGGTTTTGATTCTCGATTATATCTTTCCGGGAACTGATAATAATTATCCGTTGCTACATCTACTCTCCAGTCGTGAGAATTGAGACAGTATATTGCACTTTTTTCGCCAGTGTTGGTAAAAGCCACAAACTGGCGAACCTTTTCCCTTTGTGATGATTTCAACTTATGCTACAACAGAAAAATATCGATTATTAAATTTACAATGAAAACTTTCAAGAAACAATGACAGTATATGGCTAGATAAATAAAAAATTAGGCAATGTTTACAAACCATTTTCCTTTATTATCGCCTACTTCCCTTTCTTGATTGCGCATGCTCAAAGTTAGTATACCGTAAAAATAGTGAAAAAGAAAGTGTTTATTTATCTGCCAAAATTATTTTGCGTAATTAGAAGAATAACTTGGTATTATCGGTTATAGCTAGAACAATTATTTTGGTTAACACATTATATACATCCGGTTAATGTGACATGGCGAACTTTTTGAAATTTCTCAACTTAACATCGAAAATCATCAAGTTCTGACATTCGGAAATCACTTTTTTAGTTTCAACGAGTTTTATCGCCAAAACAGAACTTTTCCGAAAAATTATTCATCGGAATGGAATAAAAATAAGTGTTTTTATCATCTGAAAATTCAAGCATATATACTCACCTGCTTTATCGCTCATACGCTTCGGATATAAACACAATCGCTCATTTTTATCCTGCTTTATGGTAGTCACATTCGACATGCCTATCGATTATATGCAATTTAGAATCACTACTGGATTATTTACTCCTGCAGAAATAAAGAAACGCCGAAAGTACAATTCACAGAGTATATCCAACAGAACTATGGCTCTTTCCTACATCCTAACATTTGCAATCATCTGCGTCTCATTTCTTGCCACATCACAACCTAGTGATCATGACATTGCTACCATCAACACAACAGGTAAGTACACCAGTATCGCAGTCAATAGAACAGTGTCTACGTACACACAGTCCCACGGTATTCTCACGCCGACCTACCATATTGTGACAAATTCGGATGAGATCTACTCTATTGATATCAAACATGACGACACTGTTTACGCAATAGAAAGCATGCATGCTTTTCCACGAACCATAACATCGACTAGGCTCTTTTTTAGTGAACATAGCATAGGTAACAAAGCCGCCCATACCTATAATGGGAACATAGACAAACAATCAACAAAACGTAAGCCCAGATTCCCTTGTGTTGCCTGCTGTTTGGAAGTGAAGGGGACACAAAAAGCGATCTCTTGCGATATATGTCAAAATTGGACACATGTGAAATGTACAAGCATTATAACGACGGCTCAATACGATCGCCTTTTCTCAACTAACGAGCCCTTCTCCTACACGTGTAACTCCTGCACATCCACCTCCATGCCGTTTTCAAATGAAGTGAACATCTCCCAGTCTGAAGACACCTTTCCAGAAACCATAACCCGAAACCAGAAGGATATAAATGACATTGACTATAGCTGTTTTCTCGCAAAAGGTCTACATTTTGCAAGCCTCAACGTGCGGTCTCTGCTCCCAAAGATATCCGAGATAATCTGTCTCGCCCAAAGAATACAACCAGCAGCCCTTCACCTCTGTGAAACCTGGCTCGACCCATCCGTAACAGACAGTGAAATAGCCATTCAAGGCTATAATGTTGTAAGAAACGATAGAAACCGTAATGGTGGTGGTGTTGTACTTTATATCAGGTCAGATATTGCGTTTAATGTTCGATCAGATCTTGTAAATGAATCTATTGAAGCAGTTTGGGTATATATTTTGTTGCCAAAAACCAAGCCTATATTATTGGGCTCCATTTACCGCCCCCCCTAATCAAAGTAATTTCATTGAAGAACTAGATAGCGTTTTCAAACAAATAGATACCAATCAAGAAACCTATATCTTAGGTGACATCAATATATGTGCCAAAAATAAACGTTCTGCTTTGTACAACAAATATAAAAATTTGCTGCAAATCTCCGGTTATTCCCAACTTATCAGTGATCCAACTCGTGTAGCCGACAAATCTTCAATATTAGATCACATTATCTGTAACTCAAAGGACAAAATTTCGCAAAGCGGGGTTCTGCCAATAGGTCTAAGTGATCATTATCTTGTATATTGCACCCGTAAAGTACCCAAAAATACTTTTAATTGTCATAATTCTGTTACCATTAGATCCATGAAAAAATACACCAAAGAATCCTATACCAAGTTGCTTGATGAGGCAGACTGGTCACCCGTTATAAGTAGTACTTGCCCAGAATCTGCATAGAATAATTTTAGAGACATTTTTATGTCTATTCTCGATAAAGTAGCCCCCTTCAAAACTATCCGCATCAAGCAACGAACTGAACCCTGGATGACCCCAGAAATACTCGAAAAATTTTAGTTCGCGACGGTCTCGCTCATCTATACAAAGATACCAAAGATGAAAATATTAGAACAGCATATCGTAAGGCGAGAAACGAAATCCAACGCGACATCAAAAATGCCAAAGCAAATTATATAACAACTAGTTTAGAGTCAAACTTGGGCAAACCAAAAACACTTTGGCGCCAGCTTAAATTGCTCGGCTACAATAATAAAAGTAAAAGCGGTACCAACATTGTTCTCAAAATAGGCAATAAATTATGTAATGATACCAAAGCAATATGTTCTTACATCAACACTTTTTTTACTACCATAGCCACAAACCTCGTTAACAAACTGCCCAAGGCTACGGGAATGTATAGTACTAAATCAGAACTATTCAAATCATTTTATCGAAACAAAAATATCATACCTGGCAAGTTTAAATTAAAACAGCTATCAACCAAAACTATTCTTAAAGAACTTTCTTCCCTCGACCCAAAAAAGGCAACCGGCTTAGATAACATAGCGCCTCGCTTCATGAAAGACGGTGCCACTCAACTTGCACCTTTAGTAAAACATATAATCAATCTTTCGATAGCCAAAAATATTGTTCCTGAAGAACTTAAACATGCCAAAGTTACACCTCTCTTAAAAAAAATGATAGATTAGAAGTCAGTAATTACCGCCCAATAAGTGTGCTCAGTTGTTTATCAAAAGTGTTAGAAAAATGTGTACACGACCAAATTCAAAAGTATCTCATTGCCAATGATCTTATATATGAATATCAATCTGGGTTCAGGCCTGGTTATTCAACTGAAACGTGCCTTGTGTATTTAACTGATTTTATTAAAGCCAATATCGCTAAGGGTTATTATGTTGGTGCTCTTCTTCTTGATGTACAAAAGGCATTTGATTGTGTAAACCACCAAATATTGTGTGATAAAATTAATGCTATTGGTATAGACTCTACTTGGTTTGAAGCCTACCTCTCTGGGAGAAAACAAACCGTCACTATAAATGGTATCTCCTCAGACCCCCTTAATATCACTAGCGGTGTACCACAAGGCAGCCTGCTGGGACCCCTCCTATACCTCATTTACAGTAATGACATGGTGTTATCCATCAAACACAAATTGCTACTTTATGCAGACGATAGCGTTTTACTTGTATGTGACAAAAGTCCAGAGGCTGTTTCTAAGTCCTTATCATCAGAGTTAGAAAATTGTAACAATTGGTTGATTGACAATAAACTTTCCCTCCATGTCGGGAAAACAGAATGTATATTGTTTGGTTCCAAAAGAAAATTAAAAGGTGTAAACGCATTTACTGTAAACTACAAGGGTACAACCATAACCAGCAGTAGTACAGTTAAATATTTGGGTGTCGTACTTGACAATAATTTATCTGGTGAACGCATGGTTTCAACTGTCTCAGCTAAAGCTATTGGTAAACTCAAATTCCTGTACCGCTATGGTCACATTCTTTCATCTCAACTGCGTAGAAAATTATGCAATGCCCTTATTCAATGTCATCTTGATTACTGTTGTACAGCATGGTATAATTCACTCCTAGCTAAAGACAAGTGTAAATTACAGGTTCTACAAAACAAAGTGGTCAGATTTATTCTAAAATTGCCATCAAGAAGCCACATAGGACACGCTGAGCTAAATGCTACTGAGTTCTTGTGTGTAAATGATCGTGTCTCACAGCTAAGGCTAAACCACGCCTTCAAGATAGCCAATGATTTAAGTCCTAAGTACTTGGAAGAAAATTTCACGTGTACCAACATCAAACACAAATTTAGAACCAGGAGTTCATCAACTAACTTTTACGTTCCTTGTGTAAACGGTGCTACTAGAACAAGTTTTTTCTATAACACCATCCTAGATTGGAATATGTTACCGCAGAGCGTTAAAATGTCAGGCAGTCTTGAGTTGTTTAAAAGCAAAGTGAAACAATTTCTAGTGTCTAGATCGGCTAAAAGAGAAAGTTGTGATTTCGTATATTAACGCATCGTTTAATGTAAGCAACTAGTTTTAATTTTGATGTTAGAGCCTGTCACATTACCCGTTTGTTAATTTTCTGGGACCCCATTGGAAATAAGCTCTTGGAGCTTTATGGGTTATCCTAAGTAGTTATCAACAATGTATATGTGCACATTACATTTGTAATTATGTTCTCTTTGTACACCACTTGCATGTATTTTTGTTGATTATGACTTAAATAAAATCAATCAAAATCAATCAATCATTCAGAACATTCTTCGGTTTAAATAAGCTTCTTTCTATGCCTATAGCCTTGTTGTTAGAGCAGATTTATGCAACCAAGTCTATGTCGGACCTGCGATTTTTTTTTCATATCCGACTTGATCGCATATAGTTTTTATTTAGTCGCAAACAATCGCAAGTAAGTTTTACTCGGTTTGTCGCGTCAAATCTAATAAAAAGCTTATTTAATTGCAATAATTATATCAAACTTTTTGTCGATTAAATATAGATCCTGAGTATTAATTAATGTCTGTGAATAGTCAGCGGGACATCATGCTATCCTCTTTTAAAACAATGTCAACAGCAACATTGATTTTATTTGATGTTCTTGCGATCGCGTCGCAAGGTGTTCACACCGATGCAATTTTCCAGTCGCACTAAGTCGAATTCAATCGCAAATGTAAAAATCACAAGTGTGACATACCCATTAAAGTTGCCATTAGAATCTTTCGAAGGTCTTTCTCACCCGAATATAGGGACTAACTCTACATTCGTTTGCCACCATTCGTTTGTAAGTAGCAGTATGTAAAATACATGTTACATACAATACAATGATTGATATATTAATTGAATCCGAGCACTTACCCTTAAAAATAATCGATATCATATGTTAGTTCCTCAACCAGCTTCATTATTGTTAAATATGTAGATTCGCGAAAACCATATTGATTATTGCTTTGGAATGAGGCTTTATCTTGTAATGGTCCCCATGGGAACTAGTACATGAATATATATGAACTCCTGTATAAGTCCCCATTTGAATGTTTGTTTATGGCAAAGAGGACCATTACAGAAGTACAGGAGTATATACATACTCCTATATTGGTCCCGTTTGACATACATTAAGCATGTGGAAAGAGACCATCACAGGAGTATTTGTATATGTATATACCCCTGTAATGTTCCCCTTTGCCATACGTTAAAGATTGAAATGGAGACTGATACAGGATTATATATATTTAAGAGCGTTGATTTGGATATTTTTTTTGTACTTACACGTAACTACGCGCATCTCAATACAAACACTATTTCTTATTGTTTATTAACTAACCACTACTTAACGAATCCCAGGGTGGTGATTTAGCCTTGAGATATGAACGGATATCCTCATGAAATATATCATGCACGCATTTGTCTGCGAGCATTTGTTAGTATGGGGAAAGGTAGCTCTAAATTTAGGGTGACTGAAACAGGAGTATTGTATACTCCTGTATTGATCCCCTTTAATTGTGGTTTATAATGTTGACGTAGCACAGATGCAGGAATATATATATACCTTTTTTTTTGTATATAAATACCCTCTAAAAGGGATTTTTTTTTGGGTAATTAATCTGTTTTTGTCTGATAACATGTCATTTTGCATTCTTTTCAAACAATGTCAAGACATTTATATATTGTGGAGAAAGACAAACAGGTCAAGCGTTTTCTTAAAATGATTATTAGAAATTACGATGGTGATTATAATGTTTGAAATATTATGAAAGGGATATCATTTTGCAATAATCTATGTATAGATTATATAATAACACAACACCCTGATAGGTATTTGTCTAAAATATGTTATTTGTTACCTCATTTAAAAAGGTGAGAAACTATAAACTTGATAAAATTTTTAAAACAGAAATAAAACATGTACAAATTAAAACAATGCCTCGTCAAGAGCATGAGGTTTGGATGGAAATTCCAAATAAGTAGTTGATGCATATTTTATGGCCGTTAAAAGTTAGACGTTTATTTTGGCCTCCAAGAGAAAATAACAGTTTTTTCGCTGTATCTTTGCAGCTTTCACCTCTACAATAGAATGCATTCTGGCACTTTATTCATTTGAATACGAATCAAAATACGAATGATCAGCAACCGTCAAATTAATCATATATTGCGGCGCATGACCAGATTTTGGTCATTATTTTAAAATGCTGGATCAATACAACGTGTCAGCTGGCCAATGAAAAATTTGGACGGGACTACTATCCGATATGGAGCGTATAAAAAGCAAGGTTAGTACATTTCAATCATCTTTAGTCATGGCTTCTAGACAGAGACAAATCGCGATGATTTTTTGTAAAATAAAGGAAAATGAAATAGATACATACATTTATGATTTTCAAAACCATTTGAACTTTTTATAAGTTGATGTTTTCGAATCAAAATAGTGTCATAGATTAGTTACAAGAAAACGATTCGATAGCAAAGGGGAAAAGAAAAGAAAAATGTGATTTTTCATGTAAGATGGAAACAAGGAAAGGTAAAACGGATACTGCCTGACGATGTGCCAAAAATAGGGGCCATGAATATGGATTATGGTGCAATTCAGTTTTCGAACGGGCAAATTTTTACTATTTAAGATGGTTTAAAATTTATCAGGGCCTCTTTGACAAGCACCACTCTATTAGAGGCATCTTAAGAATCTGGATTAGCCTACAAGAGCACTGCCCTAGTTTGGACTGCCAAAAATCGAAAACAGTCTCAATTTTTTGTACATGAAACGATGAGCAAAATCAAATTTAGTAGTGATATTCAAATAGAGGAGTCAAAATTTGGGAGAAAGAGTAAATACCAAAGAGGCAGTGGCTCAGGTGTATACATATAGATGTTTGGGCTTATTGAAGTCAAATATAATCGGTTAATAATGTATCCCGTCTCCAAGCGAAATAGGGAGACACTCATACCATCGATAAAAATACACGTTTTGCCTGGTTCCCAGGTTTTTTTTCGGATGGATGGAGGGCATATGAAGGATACGACCATATTGTGGTAGATCAGAAGCACACATTCACGTAGATCTATTCTAATGCTGAAACAGGGGAGAAGGTACTAAACTGTAGTGTATTTAGATTCATTTGACGTAATCTTATATTGATAGATGTTTCATATTTTATCATTTGTATTTACATTAAATACTTTTAATATACAAAATCATACTTAAAATTTTAAAAATGCATTCATTTCCGGATTTAAGTCAAACTAACCAAAGTTAGGGGCATGAGCTCATGCGAAGCCTCATTTCAGGGACATTAACGAGACAACCTTGCGGTACTTCGAAGGTCACCTTGCAAAAATAATATGAAGGAACTACACGCAAAAAACCATTATCACACGGCTTTTTGCGCTGTTAAATGATAAGTACCTAATATTTAACGAAATAACGTGCATTATGCTTTTATATAATAAATTTTATTGTATACATGAGGAAAATATTAGTAAATAGTTTTCAGAGTATAAATCAATTAGATTATTTGGTAAATTTGTTAATGGTATCTTCCATTCAAAATTACATAATTTGATTATATATGATGTTTTTAAAAGTACTGTGTGTGCGCGTAGTTACGTTATAGTCAAGGATAAAAAGTTGATAATCATTTTTTTGTTGTTGGAAGTTTTTATTGGTATTTTTTTACATAAACAATACAGATACATGTCACATTACAAAAAAAGTACAAGACATGACACGACAATACAAAATGCTGCAGAGTCAATATACAATGATAATTATATTATCATATTACTGCATATAATTTACACTAACAGCATTAATTACTCATATAAATGTTTAAAATTTGACCATTTCTTGACAAACTTAGGATCACTTAAGCATCTCTTTCCTTGTAAAATCCTATATTTGAGGTTACTTTTGTATGTACACATATTAAATTCTTCACTATAGAACCTGGTTGTCCATAAAAAACTTAGTAAAAAGAAGTATGTGGCCTAGAGGTGCATTATTACTTCCTAACAAATATTCAATCGTGCTATTAATTTTATAAGACTAATTTTCATTCATGTGCTAAACAGTTTACAAGCCAGTCCTTTGATTTTGGACATTCCCATAAACAATGCAATAGAGTGTCTTTATCGTTACAAAATTGACATTTCTCAGAATCCTTAATTATCAATTTGAATAAATTATCACCTGAGGCCACGATATTATTTAATACTTTATAATGAAATGTTAAAAGTTTTCGCTCTTTTACAAATATTTTCATAATTTCAAGACTATCAAGATACACATTTGGCTCAATATCAAAATCTTCACATATCTTTTGCACAAACGTAGGGTATACAAAATCACAATCAATAAATATATCATAAAATGTTTTGCTTTTTGCCTTTGATATATCAATTATTATTCCATCATATGATTTAAGAATAGTTGTTTCAAAGTTTATACGCGGCTTTTCGTTGCCATTTACAATCTCCTTTATGTCTAAGTGTACATTGCATGCGAGTTTTAATAGCTTTGATAAGGCTCAGATAATTGAGATAGTTAGGCTTGAAATCATATTTATTGCAGAGTTCTCCATAGCTTAAAAATGTGTTATTATTCATCAGATCATAAATATATATTATACCCTTATTATACATTTTTCTCCAGAATATACTGTTGTTATTTATCAGTATACATTCATTATTCCAGATAATTGCGTAATTCCCCTTTATGCAAAATATTTCTCTAGCATATTCAAACAGTTTTTTATAACATTTTGGTAGACACTTTAGATGTTTTACGCTGTAGTTTGATTTGATTAAAAAACAGGAAATCGCCATAGTTAAGCAAACTTTTAGACAAAATTGATGTCCATTGACCACCTGCTATAATTTTAGGTATCCAAGCCAATCTATGCGATTTATACATGTCCAAGATATCTGGACTCCTCAGACCCCCGTTAGAGTAATCAGCTTTAAGTTTCATATGTTTGACTTTTTCTGGCCTATTGCTCCATATAAATCTATTAACGATTTTCTGTATGTTCTGGAGAGTCGCTAATTTTATACTTGAATTGCTCATTATGTGAATCAATTTAGATAACCCAAGTGATTTTGCCACAAGTATTTTACCAAAAAGAGTAAGAGAAATGCTCGACCACATATTGAACTGCTTTTTCATTTTATCAATACATGAATCAATATTCAGAGCGTCGTAACTTTCAGGGTTTCGAGGGATCGATATACCTAATACATGTACAGAATGTTTGTTTATTACAGCTCCACATGGCGCCTTTAGATTATTTTTCCAGGGCCCAAGCCAAATAATTTGACTTTTTTTTCTTTATTTGACTTAAGACCAGAGACTATAGTGAATTTATCAAATGTTTCAAATAGCGCTTTTATAGACGAATGAAACGAATGAAAACATATCATCTGCGAATTGGGAAAGTTGAATTCCATCTCCTCCTACTTGTATACCATGGATATATTTTTTTCTTATCAGGTGCGCCAATAGTTCTACACAAAAAACAAACAAAACACAAGAAAGGGGGCACCCTTGTCTTACCCCTCTGCTAATTTTAAATCAACCAGATGAAAACCCATTATTAATAACGGTACTATAAATGTTTATATAGCATAATTTGACCCAATCAATGAAATTTAGACAAAATTAAAGTTTTTGAGTGTGTCAAACATATATTGCCACAAAACGCTATCGAATGCCTTTTCGAAATCGAGCTGAACAATGGCTCCCACCTTATCATTTTTATCCGTATACTCTATGATGTCTTCTACTAGTCGAATTACTTGACCAATGTATCGGTTCTTAACAAAACCGGATTGATTTTCGTGAATCAAGTTAGGTAAAATATCTCTTGCGCGCATTGCTAAACTTTTAGTGAAAATTTTGAAATCAACACAAAGTAGCGAGATTGGTATCTAATTTTTCATCAACAATTCGTCTTGGCCCTGTGTGTAGTAATGTTATTATAGCCCTTCTTTGTGAAATTGGAAGTTCACCGTGTGTTTTAGCATAGTTGAGCATGCGAACTAATATAGGCCCTATTTCAGGCCAAAAGTCTAAGTAAAATTCTGTTGTAAGACCGTCAGGTCCTGGCGATTTATTCAATTTCATGGTTTTTAAAGATTTTAAACATTCACTTTCAGTGAGATCATCACCGCATTTTCTTTGATCATTTGTTGTTAGTGAAGTCATTTTTGGAAAAGAATAGTGTTTTGTATCTTTCTTATTATCTGTCCCGTATAAATGTTGGTAAAACAATTTTCTAATTCATGAAGGATTTTAGTAGAGTCTTGTACAATTTGACCATTTTCTAACTTTAGTTTGTTGATTGATTTCCTTTCATACACAACATTAGCTTTTCTATAAAAGAAGGAAGTGATTTTTTCGTCTAATTCTATATTATCTATTTTAGCTCTTAGTCTCTCTCCCTCGACTTTTTGTTTGTAAATGAATTCTAATCTACTTTTGTTTTCTGAAAATTGTTTCAACTCCTCGTCACTTATTATCTGCAATCTTTTCGTTTACGAAAATATGCAGGCATTGCGATCACTCGATGTTTTAGGGAAAACTCCACCGCCCTTCCCGTGATCCCTTTTTCGACGTGTTTAAGGTCGACAAACACCGTAAAATACTTAAAATGATATAAAATACATGTCAGACACGGAGCATAGGTAGTTTAGAATACGATTTACTATATTATATAGGTATTATTTATAAAAAAACTGAGCCAACCCCTGCTGTGAAAGGCCTTTTTAATCGCCTCACTAAAAACACTGTTGTTACGTCACTGACGCCATACGATCAATAACTGGACAGACATTTGTGCAAGAGCAGCTCTCGCTATAAAAGCACTGTGATACATAACCAATACTCAAAGCATGTAGTAGACTACCTCAAATAATATAACTATCTTTTGAATAGTTAAGGTATATATCTTGGTATGATATATTTGATTTAAATTCAAACTATTGCGCACTTGGATAAGGGTTTGAACTAATATAGTAGTAACCCTATTTTGTATACAAACCTTTTCTAGATTAGTTGAAATATTAAACATATCATAATTTGACCAGTTTGACTCTATATATAATTTTCCTTTTTTAAATAAAGGATAGCTCATTGAAAAGAGTCTATATTATATATAAAGTCATATGTATAAGAGAAAAAGATTGTAGATAGTTGTGATTTAAATGAGCACCTTCCATCTAGTTGTATTTGCAACTACTTTCTTATCGAGTTTCTCTAGTGTTTTTAAATTGTACTTTGTTCTTTTCGGATTGCTTTAGCGTTTTGTTTAGAGAATTTTATTGAAAAAATCTACAATTAAGTATTTTAATAAATCATATCTAACTCTTAAGCCTGTGATGTTTGAGTGTACTTCCCATTTAGAATAAATTAGATTTTTAATGTTGTTTTTGTATTCGATATCTTTCAGAAATGAGGAATTAAATTTATAGAAACCCGGTCCTATTTTTCTTGTTTGAAGTCCAAAGAGACACTGATCCCCTTATTGTGTGATTGTATTGTATCGAATATATTCAAACAACAATTTTCTATCAACCTTGTTCCAAATATCATATCTAACCTACAAAATATTTTGTGTTTTGGTCGCGACCATGTATACTCTTCTTTCGATGGGTCTTTTATTCGCCATAAAGCTTGCATATTAAAATAATTAATGACGTCTTGTAGTACTTTGATAGCGGATTTATTTTGAATTGATCCTCCTTTTTATCATTAGTAGAGCTTAAAACAAGATTGAAATTCCCGCATAACACTATATCTGTGTTTCGAAATGATTCTGTATTAAGTATCGTATACACCGTTTTGTAAATTGTACTTGGTCTTCGTGTTTGTTTGTTGAGTAAATATTGCTAATGGCTATTAATTGGTTTTGAATATTGATTGATATCGTCATCATTCTTCCTGGAATATTGTTTTCATGATATACAATTTCATATCTATCTCGTAATAGAATTGCTATTCCCGAACTTTGTTTTGTTCGGAATGTCAGAAGTTTATGAATGAGTCTCTTGTAAACATATGATATTCAAAGATGATTCTCGTAAAAATTGAATATAGTATTTCGTTTGGAGAAATCTCTAAGACCTCTCAAATTGTAGGTTCCTATATTAAACGCCATTTACACAGTTGTCGATCATATAGCCTTTTAAAATACAGCAGCAAGACATATACCATAGAATACACGTGACAGTCGATCATATAGACTTTTAAATTACAGCAGCAAGACATATAACATAAAATACACGTGATAACATACAATACTGCATAACATACAATTCAAATTGATTTGTACTAGAAAATAATAAAATAAGAATACGAGTAAACAAATTGATTGACATAGTAAAGATCCATCAATCCATGAAGCTTACTTCCCCGGAGAAGCCCCTACAGTTTGTCTAAGACATGTGTTCTATAATTTCTATGCATAAAAGTAGTGTTTTTATGATCGTTAACAGTAGATTTATATTTGGCATGTATTTTATTAATTATATTTTGAACGATTTTATGTTTGGCAAGTATAGTATTTGTAACATTGTGTTCATGGATTTTTATATATAAATAAAGTATTTCGATTATGTTCAAAATACACCTTTGTTACTGTTTGAATACTTCAGGAAAGCGTATAAATTCAAAAACATACTCATATATTCAAAAACATCCATTCATATCGATACCTAAACAAATATGCATATGCTATTCACTACGTTTTCAAAACCTAAACAATTATTGTAATGAAAAATATCACATTATAAACATAAAGTTTAGCACATTGTTGTATTCAACTATCTTTTCGAACTTCCATTAAAAGTTTACCAAACATATTTTGACCACGCAATGTGTTTTTCATGTCGATTTTCGGGTCGCTCATTCTATAACCACATGACCAAAAGAGGTCGGCATGGTTTGATTCTATAAGTTCCAAAGACCCAGTGTCAAGGAGAAACTTCTTCGCCGATTGAACCTGACTAAACTTCTAGACCAGAAGCCATGACCTTTGTTGCCCATTCACCGCTAGGCATTCCTTCACCACGGAAGTCACGTGTTTACTTCGACAGGTTTTTAACCGCTTTAGGATTGTCTTCCAACTTGATCTTAGCGGCTAAATCGGCATCATTTACGCACTTTGCTTTGAAACTGGTAGAATTGTTCAACACTCCTATACCATTCGCCCTGTACCTGAAAGTTACAGCGGTAAAAGTTACAGTTAAAAGGACAGTAATTCCCCAAAAATTGGACCTGACCATTCTTCCTTGTCGAATGCAGCTTGTGAACAGGGAGATCTGTGCTGAGAATTGTGTTGGTATGGTATTGGTTTCCTTTGAAGGAGATGTTCTGGTTGACTCGATTGGTGAGTGGGTCCTTTGTCTTGGCGAGTGTCACTATTATGTTCACTAGGATACTATCTCCTTGGTCTACCGTTGAGGGGTATATCAATATCTTAGATCCGGCTAGTTCTCTTTGATTCTCATAGACATGGTTACGGTTTTGTATGCTAGTGAACTGCACAATAATAGGCCTCGCTGTTGACCCATATCGTGTACCTTGTCGAAACGCGGCGGCTATGCCCTCCCGCGCATTCGGTATTCCTAATTAGGAACCCAGAACATGGGAAACTATGATAGCACAGTCTTCTCCTCTATGTTCCGTAATCCCACAAAACATCAGATCGCTTACTGTCT
>LQRL01013721.1:7509-18208 GCA_001703475.1 Hydroides elegans | reverse complement strand
TTGGGGGGGGGGGGGTTTCTGTTGAATCGCTTTTAAGGTGTTGATTGTCTCTCAAATGTCGGTTATCTTCTAAGCTTTGGTTGATAATCATTATTTATAAAATGTATATTTCAATGAAGTTAGGGTATTAATAATAAGAAAATGACATATTTTCATTTCCTTTTTATTATTTCAGAGTGTTTCACACTTGCATCGAAGAAAGACCTGGTTATCCCAGACCGGCTCTTCGATTGGGTGTTTCTGTTGAATCGCTTTTAAGGTGTTGATTGTCTCTCGAATGTTGGATATCTCGCCCTGATCATACACTACGGTATCTTCTAAGCTTTGGTTGATAATCATTATTTATAAAAAGTATATTTCAATGAAGTAAGGGTTTTCATCATAAGAAAATGACATATTTTCATTTCTTTTTTATTATTTAACAGTGTTTCACACTTGCATCGAAGAAAGACCTGGTTGTCCCAGACCGGCTCTTCGATTGGGGTGTTTCTGTTGAATCGCTTTTAAGGTGTTGATTGTCTCTCGAATGTCGGATATCTCGCCCTGATCATACACTATGGTATTTTCTAAGCTTTGGTTGATAATCATTATTTATAAAAAGTATATTTCAATGAAGTAAGGGTTTTAATCATAAGAAAATGACATATTTTCATTTCCTTTTTATTACTTCAGAGTGTTTCACACTTGCATCGAAGAAAGACCTGGTTATCCCAGACCGGCTCTTCGTCACATGGGACGCATGGGAATCGTCATCTACGGCTTCATGTCGCGCGCACTTCCGATGGGGAATCCACGGATGAGAGCGACCCGAAAGCAAGCAATACCGAACCTTTGATGGCTCCGAGTTCGTATTAAACCGAGCCACCCGAAATTACCTACATGCCCGAAACAAGAGAATATCAGTCACGTTTCAGATTACCATTCACTAACTACGTCCGTCTCACAAGATACCCCAACATCCTCTCAAGATACGCCAACATCCTCTCAAAATATGCAAATCGCTCCTCCAGAAAAGTAGACGCCTTCCACATCGTACGGCAGTCCGCGCGCCCATTCGACCCCAATCCCAAAAAGCATAAATCTAAACCCAAAACCAATGTCTCAAAGAAGCGGATATCAAAGCCTTTTTCGTTTTCTTTGTCAAATTCGTCCGATGACAATTTTTTTAACAGCATTTGCCTAATGATTTTGATTAGAAATATTAGTGATATTTGCTAAAAAGTTTCCTTACATTACGTTTTGATGCTCGGACCATTCAATCAAACTGCTAAAAAACCTTACCATCCGCTCTAACAATATGGGCATTACGCTACTAAGTGTAGCAGGAAACGTGTTCTGCTTCTTCATCCTCGACCGATTCAAGGGTGCCATCGACAAAAAGCTAAAAGAAAATCAAGCAGGCTTCAGACCAGGAAGATCATGCACCAATCAAATATTCGCACTTCGTCAGATCATCGAAACGTGCCTTGAATTCCATACCCCAATTAAAATCAACTTCATCGACTTTAAAGCAGCATTCGATAGTGTCCATCGTGAGTCCCTGGGAATATCCTAATAATGTACGGAATACCTGTCAAGATAGTGAACATCATTAGAAATGCATACGAAAAGTCGGAGTGCTGTGTACAGATTGATGGTGAAAAAACAGAATGGTTCGAAATAACAGCCGGTGTACGACAAGGATGCATATGGTCACCACTCTTGTTTCTCATACTGATAGACTATATCCTTAAACATAGTTTAGACGATAATGAACTCGGCATGGTTCTAGAGAAAAGAATAAGCTCGCAATATCCAGAGCAGAAACTATCCGACTTAGCGTTTGCAGATGATATAGGTCTGCTCGATAACACGCAAGAAATGCTCCAAAAGGCAACCGACGAAGTCGCAGGCAAATGTGCAAAGGCTGGACTCATCATTAATGTGAAAAAGACTAAAGTAATGCATGTGACCAACACACCCCAAGACATAAACGTGAACAAGCGGGGCAGCGAACCGCTAGAAAACGTAACTGCAAGTATATAAGTAAATATATGGTAAAGAGGACCAGCACATGAGTACATATAGAGCCATAGGACGATCCGTCACTTATATACTACTCATGTATCCGTCTCATTTCCTATGTTTAACTTTTGGTAAAGGGGACTAATAGAGTATTTTTATTCTCCTAAATTAGATATTAAAGATATGACGAAGGGGTATATATATACTCCTATACCAGTCCTCTTTTGCATGTCTTATAAAAGAAAAAGGGTACAGTCCCCATGGGGACTATTACAGGATATAGCCAAAAATGTGTTATTTTACTTTAATAATCAAATCTTTAAGAAAATATATTTTGAGTATTTTTCTTAACTGAGGAAGGACAGACCAATTGCTGTATTCCGTGAAATTTCTATCTGCTTGAAACAAAGGTATCACTTGAAACGAACGAAATGTTTTAAGAATATTTGAATATCTTTAGAATGCTAAAAATACCTTTTGATGGTAAAAATTCTAGTTTTCATAGTCGAATAAGATTTCAATGTTACCGTTTTTAACCATATCAATAGCTTAATTCATATACAGCAACAGGGTAAAACTCATGGTTTTTATAATTCGAAATACTTCGTTGACAAATACGACAGATTCCGTATTTCGATTGTTAAAGGAATAGCTTCAAAGCATGGAAAAAACCTAGTATCAGACTTGTGCCCGCCTTTGTGGTTTATACTTGTCATCATAACACCTTCTGGGATGTAGTATGTCTCATTCTCATCAAATCAATCTACGGGAGTGTCACGCCATCCCTGTCTCCCACGTCTGCTGATTCCTGTAGAGTAGTGAGACATTCGTTAAAATTGTTGAAATGCTCCTTTCTGCTGTTGATTCAATGATTATGCATCGGCTTGGGATTGCCTGGGGCATTATACATCTTGCATTTGACCAGGAAAAGTCGGTTGGCAGTCACAAATTCGAGGCCTTCTGAAATGTTGATGTTTCTCATATTGGGCGGCGAAATCAATATCGAATGATATGAATCGATATGAATCGCGGCACGTATACTAGCAAGGGCACTCGGAATATACCATCCTGTTTCGTTGCCTCAGCGTAGAAGTATCTCAAGTATTGGTAAGGTTTTCGGCATCAACAATGAGGTACTCCGGTGTGTGTACTCTTTCGGTACTCGAGCCTTTTAGGTAGGGGATTTTACAGGAGCGTTCACGCTCCACTATTTGAAAAAGGTTAATTTTCAGTTTCGATGTTAGAAAGCCATATCAAAACTCAGATTACCTTGCGTGAAAGCATTTATGAGAGAGGATTGTTAGGGTGCTTTTTATTTTGCCTCCACCACTTTAAGTACAACTATTTGGTCAGAGCGACAGGCTTACATCCTGATTATGTCATCACTTAACGTAAACCATCCCAATATGCACATCGATAGTTATGTAACACGAAAGTACTAAAAATGTCCCGTGAGCATTTTAGTGACCGTATCGCTAGTCTTGGGGAGATTAAAGAGAAAGTAAAGAAAGGGCTATTTTCCCACAGTCTGGGTCGAAACGCTGTTGGAGGTATATTCGACAGGAGGAGGGTGGGTTAGTTTGACGCCTTAATTTAGCAAGTTTAGCATATAATAATAATATGAAAATTATATGATGAGAAACTAGAAGGACGGGGCTTACCAACAGTGACTTTTATAATTTTCATATCTTTAAAAACACCTCAGTTATACCGAGTTAGAAAACCCGATAATTCAACAAAAATGCATATGAATACATAGCGCATAAAATGAGGAGCTGTGTTTTTGGGCGTTTGTTATGTAATCACAACTGGTTAAAATGGCAACAAAGTCACCCATTTTTACATCGACCACATAATAGGAAATCCTTAGGGGTACACACTAAAAACAATGGCGAAAAGATATATGAGCCATCCGCTTTTCGGCAACTTTATGGGGTGTTATGTAACAATCCTGTGTACATACAAAGCCGTTTATAGTGTATCGCCTCAAGTACACGAGTATTGTCCATTGGATTAAATGTATGAAAACATGCTTTAGAATCAAAAACTATGATTTAATGCTTAAATTTTAAAACAAATTAATTTGAGAAAATAAATATTAAATGCCAACAGGGAGTTGTATACCCTATTGCTCAAATAGAGGTGGTCATGCGTTTCCAAGTGATAATGAGAGGAGAAATAAATGGATAATAGCTATAAAGCGAGATAAATGGATTCCAAAAACAAGCAAATAATCTCGGTCAAAAGGCCCCGGCCAAAAAGTCCCCGGTCCAGAGGTCCCGAGCCGAAAAGTCCTCGCCTACACATATGGCAATATAATACATACAGTGAAAGGCCCTGGCAAAAAAACACCCTATAAATCCGTTGAATAAGAAGACCCCGGTCAAAAGATACCCGCTCAAAAATCCTTGGCCAAAAATGACATTGGCCAAACAAGCTCCCCGCCCATAAAATAGGAATATAAGCCATATAGTGAAAGACCCAAGAATAATTACATGTATTTCCATAAAACGCACATATAAAAAAAACGGGTCAAAAGATCCCTTGTCTTAATTTCGCGGTCAAAATATCCTTAAATTGCGTGTTATTTGGTATATTCGGTATCCTCCCAAAAAGTTTCCGCCCAAAAAGTTTCCGGCCATAAAGTTTCCAAAATTGACAACATGGGACAGAAAGTTTCCATTCAAAAATATGCTTAAATGTACAATTTGTGAAAAAATTATATCCTATCGGTTTTGGCCCCTAAAACACTGTTGATAATGTAATAAGAAAAAATATAATGTTCATTATCTTTATTTAGATAGTTTTGACTATAAACTTTTTGTCTTAAGTTGTCAATTTCGGGAACTTAATGGCCGGAAACTTTTTGGGCGGAAACATATTGGGCTGGATTCGGTATATTCACTTCAAAAGGTTATCCGCCCAAAAAGTCTCCGGCCAAAAAATTTCCGGCCATAAAGTCTCCAAAAGTAACAGCATGTGCCAAAAAGTCTCCAGCCAAAAATTCTACTGTCATCAAGTTTCCAGATATAAAGATTATTAAATAAACACCATAGTTCAACTATTTTATTCAGGTGTCTTACCTTAGAATTATTTATTTGTAATTACCAGAAATTATTTTCCCCAAGACCCATAGCTTAAAACATTTGGCTGGAGACTTTTTGGCACATGGTGTCACTTTTGGAGACTTTATGGCTGGAAACTTTTTGGCCGGAGACTTTTTGACCCGGATTCCTTCAAGAGACACACCAACGCTGTCCGAAGTTTTTATTTTATCATATGCTTCAAGACGTTCAACAAAGTGCGCATTTTTACCAGAAATCATAGCATGACTTTACAAGAGTCCACGACCCGTAATCCATTTTTTGTCAATATTTCAATCCGTTTACTTTGAATATCCAACACAGAACAAAGTATTTTTCATTTTTCCTCTATTTATATTGATTGGAAAAGCTGTCATGAGCTTTAAGAAAAGAGCACAAATATGTCACAAAATAAATGAGCATAATGTTTATTTAACGTCATGGTAGCGTTTCTTATCTATGTTAAACCATCCCAGTTTGATTAAAAGAATTGTGACATGAATAGATTCATAGATATGGTTTCGTTATGCTATGCTGGCATCTAATATATTTACAGAAATATTTACTTTATCTTTATTTACAAAGAGATTTGTGCCGTATGCCTTACAAAAATGTAGCATCATGTCATTTGTCATGAAAGTTTGTATAACAGCTATATAGATGAACAAATTGTTTTCTTTACACGAGTAATGCAGCCTTTTTGACTTATTAGTGCAAGTTAAAGTTGTAAATTTTATAAGGATAAAATGAGAAAAAAATAAAGAAAATGCAAAAAAAAAATCATAGAATTTTAAAACTATGCTGCATGAGCACTGCGATGATGCAATGTTGCTCATGGCTCAAGCGCTAGTGGGGGACCCTGGTGAGCTATTTGAAAACTAATGTGGAGCAAGCAATTGTGTCTGTTTATCAACTTTTCAAATACTCTGACGCCCCTCTTGAGATTCTATAAAATTCATAATGTACTCGTACAGAATACAAGGGTCACCCGAGATATACAATTCTCAAAACGCTTGGTGACCTAATCAGCTGATAATAATTGTACATTTATTCTTTTTAAGTGCTGTAGAAATAGTGATTATTCCATATATTTTATTTGCTTATCTTTTGAAAGGCAAAATATTGTTTGCATTTGTTTACATTTGAAGCCCGTTTCTTTCTAATAACAGGACATTAATGTCATTTGAAGCCCGCTACTTTGATTTGAAATACGCAATCTATTGAAAATCGCCCCTATAAATAACATTAACATACCACAGTGCATCTCATATCAATAATGATATAGGTTGTGACGTCATCAATATGCGTTCAGTTGTCATAATTATATGTTGTGACGTCATTAAAATGTGAAAAGATAGTGAGTGATAATACCAGATTGACTCCTTGCCCTTTTGCCCTGTTCTCATATCTGTCTTTTCCATCTACTAAAAGTGTCGAAACAGGTTGGTTAAGAAATTATACTGGTCTGATGATTTATTATTTGAATAAAAAAAGCCGATAAGACAACGAACAGTAAATACAAACTAAATTTTATGAAAAAAAAACAAATAAATTTATTTGTATATCTTTGTTAATGTTCCTTTTGCAATTTTTGAGAATTTATGTTTTTGTTTGTATGTAAATGCATACATGAAGCTTATAAACACATGAACAGTGCAAGGCGTACATCTTGCCTTTGGACTTTTTCCACCTCAGAAAATACACATAAACATGTCCCCATTCAGCAATATACTGACGTCGCTATAAAATGGACATAAATTTATGGAATTCTTGGCCCAAAATTAGTTGTTTAATTGAATATGATATGACACAGCTTGGTGCTGAAATGACGCACAAAACACGATACACTATTAATTCAAATATTTCCTATTTCTACAAACTCCGATAAAGCTTTACTTTTGTTTTATATGACGGTAAGTTATTTTTTATTATTTTCCATATATCTTTTTTTCCTTGGGTTGCACAGTTTATTTTGCTCAAAGTGTATTGAGCATCCTGTGTTTTCGAAACCTCAAACAAACAGCAACAAACACTCATGACCTCCGAGCATTCTTTCACTCGCCTTTCATTTAACGCTGAGTTTGGAAAAAAAAACCTTGGAGCGATGTAAAGGAAAAAGTGAGATATTTTGATAAGGGCATCTTACGTTTTTGTTTTTAAAAGTGTTAATTGGAGCATTTCACCACAAGATACATACAGTAAATCATTTTCAGAAGGAAAAAAGATAAACAAAAAATATGGTTATTAATTTGCATCTATAAGAGCTCAGTGTGCCCGTCTAGTATATTATTATAGGGGCCTACATGATCAAAATTTACTCCCGTTTCCTTATATCATGCCTCGCTTTATATCCCAAAATTAAATTAAAAACGAATTTTAGAAAGAATTTGTAAAACAAGTTTATTTCTTAGAGGGTGATCCTTTAATTCGTGAAGCCAGAAGGCGACTTTTGAGATGTATCAGATCAATAAATTTTAAAACACTTATTTTTAGGAAGACCTCATTCATTTTACCTCGCTTTGTACCTCCATTAAAAAACATATGTACTTTTTAAAAGGGGTCCTTTAATTCTTGAAGCCAGATGGCGATTTTTGAGATTTAACAGATAAATAAATTTCAAAACACCTTTTTAAGGAAGACATCATTGGCTGCTCTTCCACACTCGAGTGTTCGCCGAGTACACCGTGCGGTCGATTGGATGTGAGTCGGTAACTGGTGCCGCAAGCAAAGTTCGCCTCTTTGGTTACCAGACGGTCGCCACGCTGTCCACTCATCTTTACCGTCAGGGCCATAGTAGTCAAGTTCAATATATGAAGTGAGATTTGAACCATAATGGTGGATGTTGTTATATAAATTTGGTGTGGTCGTTTCATGTATTCATATGGATGCACGATTGAGAAATGTATATAAGATGTTTCCTCTTTTTCGATTTCCTTTTTAGAATTGTTTTCAGATCACGAATCAATATAAATATGTTCTGGACTCCGATACTCTTGCTTGGGATGATTAAGAATATTTTTGTTATATTAATAAAAAGAATACAATATATATTTATTAGAATTGATAAAATGGCTCAGACCGTTTAACACAAACACATTCATCAACTTATAAACAAACCAACGTAATGAGTTGAATCGGTTTTCTTTTTCATTGTCTTAAAAACAACAGAACAACTGGCAATTTAGAAAAAAATGGTTGCAATGATTAAATATAATATAATATAAACTAAAAACGTTTTAAACGTAAGATCGATAGTCATTTTTTACTTGTTTTATCAATAAGATATATTTCGATTTTTAAAAAAGTAGAGTATATGCACTGTATTCTGCGGTTGCTCGTACCGACTTTTTAAGTGCCTCTTTATTTTAACAACCAATCCTATATAGATATTTGAAGCAAAATATTATAATTTTAAAAATCAATCTGGATTAACTTATTTAAAATTTTGAAATCACGATGAGTTCAAACGACTTTCGCGCCGTCTTTAATAGGATGCATAATTTCTCCCAAAATATCCATTTGCTTATTCATATGAAACCTATTGTTATTCATAGACGAGATATTATTTGTGTTTACAAACAAAGTGTTCCATTATTCACAGGACAATTACAACTTGGGCTGAGAACAATGCTTTAAATCTGTTTATTAAGAAAACAATGGTGCTATTTGGGAAAGCTGTTGTGAAAACGTCTTATGTAACGTTTGACTTGCCTGGATGTTTATGTTCACACGGTGAACGACAACATGCATGTTGGTTTATAGTGATTGTATTACACTGCCATGTATGAGGACATTATTCAATCGTGAAGTTGTATGCATTGGTGACGGCAGCTTATGATCATCATGGAAGGTTTGAATGTTGTTGGTTTGGATTTGTGAAAGAGAGTTTGATGTTTAGATTCTATAAGTTAAAAAGCCATACTATTTTCGGTCTGTTCAATCTGGCATAAATAGATCTAAAACAATATTTTCAAAAACGTATCTACATGTATGTAACAAAATACAGGTCTATAATAAGTAATATCAAGATACACAATATAACAAAATCTCCTCATTTCATTTTGTAATTTAATTCCGACAAATCAATTATAAGCCCGAGCAATCTTTTATCATTTCTTTTCAATTTTGAATCTGACAAGTGGAATTTTTAAAAACTGGTCAGGCGATTTTCAAAACATGTTTGATCAGTATGCTGAGTCGCCTTAGGCGCTATATAATCCTTTGATAAAATTGATCTTACCTTTTCGATACGTCACCTGACTTCCGTTTCATGTTGGAAAGGGAGTAAATTAGAGAGAGAGAGAGAGAGAGAGAGAGATAGAGAGAGAGAGAGAGAGAGAGAGAGAGAGAGAAAGAGAGATATTGAGAGAGAGAGAGGAAAAAAGAGGACGAGAGAATACAGATAACAGATAAATGGTGAAAGATAGAGAGAAAGAGTGACTGAGAGAGAGAGAGAGAGAAGAGAGAGAGAGGGGCAAGAATGAGAAAGAAAAAGAGTTTGTATTTAAATACATATCTGATGCGTTATAAAACAATGAAACGTTAATTGACTGAATGATAAATAAATAGTTCAGGAAACCACTATTTCAAGGGAATCATGAATCAGCTTACAATTCCGATACGATATAGGTCACGTCCGAATCGTTATCACTTACCACCCGTTCACCATTCCCAATAATTATAATGAAATCTCTGAATTCATCTTTGCACGCATGTTTAGGGCTTTATAAAGAATGAATATTGAACTAATTTCGGGTATCCTGTTTCTGGCTGTCCGTCCGTATTAGTGTCAAACAGGTTGCTTTAGGTGCAAAATTATACGTCTGTTTAGATTGCAGTTTCGTGATGTTTAGTTAACCTAAGATTTTATTTAGACTTGGATTTCATTTTCTCACCAGTATATAGTTGAAGATAGGATCAAGTTATTGTTGTTTGATTTCGGAATGAGTGCATAGCTGACTCAAACCGTTGCTAAATATGGTATTTGTGGTAAATATGGCCTTAAATATACAACCATCCCATGCCATGATGCATTCAAACATTAGGCTATGTCTTAAACATACTTATAGAGTAGATTGATACTTATTAGATAGTTATTCTAAAAGTTTTAAATAATAGCTGTAAATAAAGCCTCGGCCATGCAAAATAAACACACTTTTGAACATTTACCTGCCCTAAACACGTGACAATAAACGCTTAATGTTAAACGCTAAACGTAAAACGCTCTATTGTGATATTGCAAGCACTTAAAAGTTAAACGTTAAACGCTAGAAATACTGTGGGGGTAGATCCGCGCGCCACTGTATATGCTGTTTTGCGATGTCACATTTTCTCGACGCTCCATTGCGACGTCGCAATATCGTCGTATCGACAACCAAAATAGCCTGTATTGTATATGACAAACAACGCTCTTGTGCGTATATTCTTCAACGGATCGTAGTTGGCCCTGGAGCAAGCGGTAATGAAAATAGATTCGATCGCAAACAATAAGCGATCCATGTGACGTCACATCAACGTCCCAAGGATAATTTCCCTTCGGGTTGGCACGTGGTAGTGAAAATGGATTCGCTCTATACTCGGAGACATCGGGTTTTCTTCGAGGGCACTCCTTA